>JAWDEX010000003.1:2096744-2119441 GCA_035221805.1 Trichilia hirta | reverse complement strand
GCATTAAAATATCTAACTTTTCAAAAATTAAAAAAAAAAAAAAAAAAAAAAAAAAAAGAGGAAAAAAAGAAGAAAAAGGATTTTTTTACAACATCTAACTGCATCAAGCAAGGTCTCTTACATTCTCCAATACCAATCATGTTCAGTCCCTGGTTTTCTATAATCGGCGACACTTTAACATAATTTTCTTTGAGGAGTCTGTTGACCATATTTTCACTGTCAATTTGTTCAAGCAGTGTTGGTATATAGAAATTGAAAGCAAAATTTTAGACTCAAACCTGCCATATCTGAATTAGGAGGATTATTTTCTGTTGCACAACAGTTAGACTCATTTAAAACATCATCATTCCAAGAAATGATTTCAGATGTTTGATTTCTGCACTGTAAAGCAGCAACATCGGATTCTGAGCCACTCTGAAAGTAGATATATAAAATGTCAAAAACATTGATTAAACCCTCAAAATATTCAAGAATGCACAGTAGTTATACCTGACAATCCTGATCATTAGTGTTTTCAACAGAATGGTATGAAGTATTAACCGCTTCCAGTTTTGAACATGCCACCTGGCGTTCCCGAAAAAAGAAATCTCATTTCATCAAAGGCAATTTTCCACAGGTCTAAGTAAATAATAGAACAGTGATGCAGCCTGCAGTGGTATCAGATTCTTGCTCATAAGACACTCAAACAACTTTCTATTTTAAAACATAATGATCAAGCATTTACTTTGATAAATAGTGACAGACCAAATAACAAACAAGATTTTTTAGGAAAAAAAAAAAAAAAAGAGGTGTTTCTGGAGGATTTCAATAAGAAGATATACCACAATGCTGCCATGATTCTACAAATTGATTCCAAGAATAATTTGGCCTAGTAAACCATAAATAGTAATTCCAAGATAAAATGGTAGCCAATAAAATCAAAGTGAATTTAAAAAATGAATACGGCAGTGGCCTGGGCACCTGAGAAAATGCATCTTGATGCTCTCTTGAAGGAGATTCATGTTGTTCGGAAACGGTATTGCATTCAGATGTCATGAGACTGGGAAAATGATCATCCACATTGATCTGAACAGATAAAAGATAAAGAATTATTAGTCAATTCCAAAGCTTAACAGCAATGGTATCATAAAAATTTAAGAGCAAATTGCAATCCGTTATGACTGCAGTGGTATTATAATAATTTAAGAGCAGACTGCAATCACAAATTTAAAAAACGAATAAATCAGTGGCCTAGGCACCTGATTAAATACATCCTGATGCACTCTTAAAGGAGAGTCATGTTGTTCAGAAATGATATTGCATTCAGATGTCATGAGATTGGGAGAAGGAACATCCACTTTTATCTGAATGTCGGATTAAAAAAGAGAGAGAGAGACAAAAAGCTTTGTTATTAATCAATACCCAAAGCATAACTGCAACGTATCATAATAGATCAGGAGCAAATGGAGAGTAATACTAGATCCATTTTTTCCACCCAAATGAATGGAAGAAAGAAAACAGGATCCCTTCATTGCCTTGTATACCTGAGAAGGCGCATCTTGATCCTTCCTTGCAGATGAATAGTAAAACTTGGGTGTTCTATTGCATTCAGAAGCCTCACAATTTAAGGAATCAACATCAACATTTTTCTAAACATGGGGAAAGCTTCTGAACTTAAATATCTCTTGAAACCATTACCAAACATATACATAAAACCATTACTGAAGGTATAGCATATGCATATGCTTGAATAGTGAAAAAAAGTGAACAATTAAGCAGAAAAAAGAATTACATAACACAGACTGCATCTTTCATATTGTCTCTGTATGTGTGCATTAATATAAAATACACTACTTTTACCGTACCTCATCAAGTTCACTTGATTCACGGGCTTCTGTAGCTATTCCAGATTCAAGGTTAGCATTTACTTCAGTGGAGGTGGCTTCAACTGAACTTTCCTTGGAGCAAGTACAGCAGGATTTGAAATCCTTAAGTTCCCGTTCCATCTCAAGATTTCTTGTCTTTTCGTCACTCAGCTTTTTCCTGAGGCTCCGAATTTCACTTTCTGCCACCTGATTATTAGCAGAGTTCTCAAGTTCTATTATGATGATTTCACCGCTGAATTTGCATAAATTAGCATATTGAAACATTGTTGAAAACTTTCAGTAAGAACAAGAAAAGAAATCCTTTAGTGGTAAGTTTAAGCACAAAATGCCCTGCATCCAGTTACCTTTAGCTTCTCATTATGCTGCTTCAATACGTTCCATACAGCTTTAGCAAATTTTTGTGTAATCTGATAGTTTCTCTCTCTTGTTGCCAAGTTAACTGGGTCTAAATCTGCAGATGCAGGGATTTTAATATCCAATTTGCCTTCTGCAATGAAATGAGCAAATATGTCATACAGTATGAAGGGAAAATCCAAAGCAGATAAGAAACCGAACAAAACTATTAAAAGAAGATAATAGGAGGATCATATAAATTAGTTCTGCCAAATCCACAACCTTCTTCAGCATGCTGGCTTTTCTCCACAGTGCTTCTTCCTCCTTCGACCTAGGAAAAGAAAATGAATATTGCAAGAAATTATGTTGCAGTCCTTAAAATGAGAATCCAAAAAGTACAACCGAGAATTTGGATCATGTCATCTGCATTCTTAAGATCAACTCCAATAGCACTATAACTAGCCATAATAAACTACTGTCAGCCAAAAACAATTCTTAAATCCAGTCAAAGAAGGTTTCTGTGGTTTTGATCTGGACAAGATTCCAACCTTCAACAATTTTACATGAAGTAGCTATCTCGAGACTCAGACTTGCTCACTTTTGCCTCGTTAGTCCTAGACTTTTAGTTGCGCCAAAAAATGTCCTTGATTGTAAAATCATACACTACATTCTAATGAAAGGAAAAATTCATTTTGCAGCTTTACGAGAAGGATAACGCCTGTGCTCTGTAAACCTAAATGCGCAATAGTTCAATAAACAATACAATTTGATCAAATATTTAAACTAAAGGCCTAAACTTGACACTAGATTCTTGACACTTGAAAACTGAAGTACATGTAAACAGACCCCTATTCACCACCTCTATTTTTGCTAATCCACCTAAACATTGTGATTTAGGCCCATGCAAAATAAATAAATATGAAGCATTCAAGATGGGTGTAGAATTATAAATTTTTGAAACAAAAATATCAACGAGGTTTAGACCACCCTTCTCTTTTTGCAGAGACAAAAGAGTCATAGTCTTATGTAAATTTCATTACGTTAGATCTGAAGTGAAAGTAACGAGATGAAGCAGTACAAGGGGCACATAAAAAAAAAAGATAGGTTGCACTTCAAAAGGAAAAATAAATACCAAACAATCCTCAAGACCACTGAATTTCATTCTTTTGGCCTGCTCAATTCTAGACAAACTTTGAAATTGTCTCTTGTTACTGACCAAATTGGAGGAGCCCTCAACATTATCAAACCTGTATAAATTACAGATGTGAGCACAAAAACATATAGAAGATATACTTGAAATTTCCAAGATCGAGAGAGATGATAGAGAATTTACTTAATGTTCATACAAGGTGAAGCTTGTCTTAACAAGTAGGATGTATCAAGATAGTCTTCTTCTCCCGATTTTACAGTTAAAATCTGCAAATATTTAAGGAAAAATGCATGCCGTTTCTTATAGAAATTAATAGGATGAAGGTAAAATCATTTTTACCATTATTACAGAAACTAGAAAGTTAAAAAAACATAACAATGTTACTTGAAAACTGCATACCAGTGTCATCCTCTTCTTTCCTTCGAGAAAATCTCGCAGGTACTTAGTCAACTGTTTCTCGATAACATCACCATTTTTACAATATGTTGTTGTAATAGTATCCAACAACAGTGAAAAAACAAGAGATGAGCATCAAGAAAAATGAAAATCAGTCAAGTGCAGAAGCATTACCAAAGAGTTCTGAAAGTGCTTCTGCAATTGTTTCTTGGGATTTTTTTGGTGCTCCAACAGTGACTGAAAAACACAGAACATAAATTTACAATAGTTGTGGGTAAAAAGAACACTATAAGAAGTTTAGAAGTTCTCAATTATAAGTGAATGACTTAAAATATTCTAAAAAAACAAGAACTTTGGAAATGAAACAAGATTATCATCTAGAAAACAGCAAGGATGCCTAGTAGATTCATATTAAATTATATACCCTTAGGCAAAGACCAAAAACCATGGAGGTGTTATTGATAAAATTACTTTCGAGCAATCTTGTCCCCTGCAAGATGATAGAACCAGAAGTTGAGATTAATACAGAAGCTATAATTCTTTATAAAGATGTCCAAACGCATATCAATAGAGTTCTCAAGACATTGTAACCTGCACAATTATCCAAAACTACAAATCATTAGTGGCAAAAAAGAAATAAATAAAGGAAAAATAGATTCAAACCTGATTCCCAGTTCTCTTTTCTCTTTCAGCTCCAGCAAGATCAACAATGGTTAAGACAGCATCGTTTACTAGAACATCATCCTCTCTGTCAAGCTCTTTAGCTACGCAGCGTAGATTGATGATGCACTGTGACCGACTGCAAAAATGGAATAACAAATACTGATTAATAAAGCAGAGACATTGTTGCCAAAAACAAAAATAATGCAATAACTGTGGGACACCAACTTAAACCAAAAATATCCCAGTAATTAGTTCTGTAGTAGAAGCTTCTGGCACCTCTTTTTCATTTATGCAGGGTTTGTTCTGCAAAATTCAGGATAGTTTCATAAACTCATAACAGTAATTTTATCGGAAATAGAAATTCTAAATGGCACTCTTTTGTTTCAAGCATCAAAAGCACAATAGCATATTAGAACTTTTTTCCCCAGATGTTTGAATATGGAATCCTGCTTCATGCAGAAAGTGAACGAAGAGCATTTCAGTTGAAGATTACTCTAATATTAATTCTAGCTGCAAAAACCAGCTAAGCTCTTGAATCCATCCAAGAACGTGATGTCGTAACTACAAAATGGAAACATTAATCTGCTTGCCACGTACCTAGATTGGCTGTTTGCATTTGTCATAGCAGTGGCACGTTTCAGCATTGCACGAGCTATCAATGGTTCTGCCTGAGCTGCATCAGAAATGATAACCTACTTACATGAAACGAATAAACAGAAGAATGTCATTATCAATAGCCATCACGAAACTGTGTGTGTGCATATACGTAAGGTTTGACATAATTTAACATAATTCATATTTTTTATCGACCTCTTGTAGACCTTTGATGTTTGACTGCTGCATGCATAAATCAGCTCCATCCGGCAATAAATCTAGCATTCTCTCTCCTTTCCCCCTTTCAGAATATATTTCAAATACTGATAGGTAAAATGACCTGCAAGAGTACCATTCATATCATAAGAGATTCAAAGTATAACCCTTTTCTTCCTGTTAAGACTTCTTCAACTTGTAACATCCCATTGGTTTGTTGTCTTTTATGCATAATGGCGAACATAATAGAACTAATAACAGGCTTGTAGACTTGCTATCTGTCTTTAGTTGATCAGCACGTCATGTTTACTCAAATGACAAAGGTAAGACAACAGATGATGACCAATTCAAGAATTTCTAATGAAACGTGTACATATGTATGAAAATATCTGACGTGAAATATATGATCATCAATTACCTTGACGATTCAGTAAGACTGTTAGTTGTTCTCTTGAAAATCCGTTGAAGCGCAATTGGAACCATACCCGGCTCCCGGGGACTGCCGAAAATTGTATGAGTCTTGCCGGAGCCGCTAGGCCCCAGTGCAGCCAGCATTCCGCTTTTACCCCTCAGAAAATCCTCCACTAGAGGGCTTACCACATTCTCGTACACTTCATCCTACAAAGAAAAACCAAAATTAATCAAAATAAAACTAAAATAGAAACCCTAGCTTTCGAATTCATCAGATAAACTTTAATAGATTAGTCGAAACCTGTGATGAATTGGCTGAAAACACATGAGAAAAGCCTTGATAAACCTCGGACTTGATCCGTTTCGACGCCTGTAAGGCCAATGGAGGCAATAGGGTAACGGAGTAAGAATCGTTTATCGTTATACAGTCTCCATTGCGATTGCTTTTTGCGTTTTTCTCTCGAAGAGCGTTCTTCTTGACTGGATTTTGTGGCCAAACGTTCTTAGTTCTCGACGTAGAACTTTTCTCGCCGACTTTAGCAGAAATGGTAGGTCGAACTCTAATATAAACCTTGAGATTCTCCGACGATGAGGTGGAGGAAGAATTGTGTTGTGGTTTTTGAGGAATTTGCATCGAGAGAATCTCATCGATGGGGAATGATGGAACTTCAGGCAAATTGGTTGAAGGATTGGGATTATGGACGGTGTTTGTAGAGAGCGTAGGTCTAGCTTTCCGGTGAGGGTTTCGCCGTATTGTCACTGTGTTTGGACATGTTGGTTGAGTATTCCCTTCCATTCTGTCTTCGATTGTTTTCTCTCAATTTGGCGGAAAGAAAGAATTTAAAATCGTGGAGCAGGAACCACTAAACATATTGGGCTTGGATAAGAAATCGTTAGAAAATTGTCGGCCCAATCCATCAATTTAAACAAAATTGACCTCAGTCATATCACGTCTATTGCTTATTGAATGTAAAACATACTGTCATAAGTAATTTCTAATGTAAACAAAATTTAAGGTTCAAATTGCGCTTTTCTTGCATAATAAAAAGAGAAACTTTATTCATTCTAGGTTGTACGACGTTGCCTTCATTGATATGCTAATTAGTTATTCTAAAAATTATTAATTTATCTTTCAATTCATAAAAAATACTTCATTTACTTGTAATTTTTAGCATGATTGTAATAAAAATAATAATCTATTTCAATGACATTAGTAATATGTGTATTAAATTAAAAGTATGTTGGAAATTACTTTACCTTTACTTCAATATAAAAAAATATACCAATTATGTTTTATACGCATACATTTTTTAATTCAAAATTCAAAACAATACTGTAATTTTGAAGATTTACTAAAGATTTCGGTTCAACGAATATGAACGGGATAATATGCAGACGTGCAACTATTGATGGACCTACAATAGGCATTAGAACCTTCTAATTAAAATTTTAAGTAGTAGCCCAAAAACTCTAGCATGAAGATATCTTTCAAGAAACGCATGTCATAGCCAAGCAGTCTGAGCAAATCCTTCATTAACTTCAAGCGGTAAAAGGCCTCAATATATAAATAATTATTCCTTCGTGTTCATCACGAAATACTGTCTTCTCTTGAGGAATCCTTGCCGAAATTTGGATGATTCTACAGCAATCCACTCCAAATTGAAAATGAGTAAACTGAAAGTATCAAATATACAATTTCTCAATTAGTTTCACAGTCGTAGCTTTTAGAAGAAGACAAACCAAACAGAAACCAGCATTTTACAGCAACATATATAATACGCACAACCTTCTCAAACCATAGAAGTCAGTGTGGTACGAATTTGGTTAACATTTAAACACCCACAACCTATTGTCAAACAAAATTATTACAATTTGCTTTGGATTTTATTTACTAAAAAACACAAAAGTTTTAAAGCACCAAACACATAGCTAGAGAGCAACGAGGCTTGGGGCAGACTGGGGAGGGTTGGCAAGCATGTGTACAACTTCTCTCATAGTAGGTCTAGCTGAGCTTTCATCCTCAACGCACATCATAGCAATCTTGAATAAGTGAATGACGCCTGTCAGTGGGTACCCACTAAGCCTGGGGTCCACAACTGCTAGCACGGATGCTGCAGCGGACGGCTGAGATAGTTCTGATGTGGTTATCCTCACCCACCTTACTATGTCCACCCCATCTCCAAACTCCCCAACAGGCTTCTTCCCAGCTATTAGCTCCAGCAACACTACACCGAAACTGTACACGTCGCTCTTCTCGTCCACTTTCAGTGTGTAGGCATACTCTGTTCGCACGACAAACAGACAACAAGCAGAGAGATTAATGGAAATTCAAGTGCTTATGTCACGGTCAATACTTGCGAAGTTTCAAAGACTGAAAAATTCAAATTTGTTCTGAGCTTTGGGATTTTGTAGCAGATGGTGCATAAAATTAGATTCCACAAAATGAAACCAAAATTTATTGGGCTACGGGTTGGGCCATTAAGAAACAGCCCAATCCAGTAAGTACTGAACCCAATTAATATGCCGCGTTAGCAAAATGTTTTCGAAGTCTTAGTAACAGTTATCTTCCTAATTCCCTGCGAGTCAATTTACCGTCTATAACTAATTTCCTCTTAGCAAGCAGAGATAATATTAGATAATCATGGATTACAATCAGCAAACCAAAGAACTAGTACTAGTGAAAGCGTGAAACTGAAAATATTAGTCAATAAATTCACTTCAAACTCTGATTGTTGAGATAAAATGTAACGATCGAAGATACCGTCAAGCATTACCTGGTGCGATGTAGCCATAGGAGCCCGCAACACTTGACATGCATTCAGAGGCACCGGCGTCCTGCAAGAACTTGGCAAGCCCAAAATCTGCGACATGAGCCTCAAAATCGGAATCAAGCAGAATGTTATTAGACTTAACATCCCTGTGAATGATTAACGGCGAGCAATCATGGTGTAAATAACAGAGTCCCTTAGCTGCCTCCAAAGCAATACGATATCTCGTTTCCCACTGCAAATGCCCTCCCTTTGCTCCATGCAACAGCTCTCCTAAACTTCCATTAGGCATGTACTCGTATAATAGCAAGTTTGTATCCTTGTTTGAAACGTAACCCAACAATCTCACGATATTTCTGTGCCTGATTCGACCCAGAGTCCGAATCTCCGCCGAGAAACCATGATCGCTTCGTCCAGTACCTTGGCCTACCAACCGTTTGATAGCCACGTCAAGACCGTCCGGCATGGACCCTCGATAGACAATTCCAGCACCACCTTTGCCTATTATGTTCTCTTCGTTCAAACTCTCAAGTACATCCTCAGCCTTGAAATCCAACCGTTGGAATGCAGTTAACTTCCAGGCCTTGAATTTCTGGAGTCTCCTCTTCCTCAGTTTATAAACCGTGACGATGATCAACAACAATACAGTAATTAAAGCAATGATTGTAATTACAAGCTTTGAAGTACCAAACCACGACACATGGCCGTGACCCGAGTTTTGAGGCCATTTCGCTGGGCAACCGGCGTGTCGCGGCGAACAAAGGTTGGGATTTCCAGCGAACGAAGTCTCGTTGAAGGCGAGAAACTGGCCACCACAAGGAATCTTCCCGGTAAAATTGTTAAGAGAGAGATCAAGAGTTGTGAGACTCATCATGTTTCGAATTTCGTTTGGTATTGGACCAGTGAGTTGATTTCTGGACAAATTAAGAATGCTTAGATCTTCCAATTTTGAAATTCCTAACGGAATACCTCCCTGGAGATTGTTTCTACTGAAGTCAACCGATGTTAGAGAACTGCATCCAGAAATGGAAGAGGGAATTTCACCACTGACTTCGTTGCCACTGATATCTATCGTGGAAATCGCCTTTAGTTCGAAGATCTCCACAGGTATTTCACCATCCAATCTGTTATTTCTGAGAGAGAGAATATTAAGATTAGGCAAATTACCGATCGCAGGAGGGATTTTCCCGGTGATGTTATTGTTTGCAACTTTCAACTGATTGATTGAACCACCTGACATCTCCTCTGGAAGTTCCCCCGATAGCAGGTTCTCATCTAACTCGATCATACTCAACAGAGGCAAATTAAAAATTCCAGCAGGAATTGTTCCATTTAGGTAGTTTTTCGAAACTCGAAATTTGGTCAACGATTTGCACACTCCCAGCTCTTCAGGTATTGGACCTAAGAAGAAATTTTCCATCAGTATCAATGACCTCAATTTCCCTCCTTTGCACAAATCACGAGGAATTAATCCGGTGAGGTGATTAGTTGTAACGTCGAGTATCAACAGCTTCCCATTCCGGCCAAGATTCTCTGGTAGTTCCAACGTGAAATTATTTCCCCACACTTGAAGCACCTCAAGATTTGGAAAATCTCCTATAAAGCCGGGAATTGGACCGTAGAGATTGTTCTTGAACAGATGGATAAGTGTGATATTTGTCAACGCTGAGAAGCTCTCTGGTATCTCTCCGGTGAGAAGGTTGAACGAGAGATCAAGCGATTTCAAGCTTGTCAACCGAGAGAGTTCAGGGGGTATATGTCCTATGAGATGATTCAGCTGAAGGAACAATGAATCCAAGTTCTTTAATTGGCTTAAACTCGTGGGAATCTCACCGGAGATATTGCAACTGGCCATATCCAGAACTCGGAGATTACTCAGCGATCCAAATTCAGGTGGAATTCGTCCGTTATAGGTGTTGAAATACCCAATATACATTTCTCTAAGGTTTTTTAACCGAGAAAAAAATGTTGGAACCGTACCGTTTAGTCCGATACCGTTTAAACCTATATACTCCAAACTCTGAATTTCCGAGTAACTCTCTGGTATTTCGCCGCTGAAGTAGTTTCCACCAAAAGAAAGATGCTTGAGATTTTTAACGCTTACAACCTCTACCGGAAGTGGACCGGTGAAGTTGTTGTTGTAAGCGTCGAGAACCGCAAGCTCTGACATTCCAATAATAATTTGACCAGGAAAATTACCTTTAAAGACGTTGCCGGAGATGTTGAACACCTTGAGAGACGTGAGGTTCGCCATCTCCAAAGGGATTCTCCCGGTGAGGTTAACATTGCTAATAGTGAGGTTCACGAGCTTGTTTAGAAGCCCAATCTCCGGTGGAATCTTTCCAAAGAGAGGGGTAAAGGACACATTCAGAGAAACAACCCGCGATGCCTGGTCGCACGTGACACCAGAGAAGGAGCAATGCGCTGAAGGTGAAGAAGATGGCACCCAGTCTTCGAGCCCTAAACCCTTGGGTCCAATCATGGCGGATTTGAGCTTCAACAGAACGTCAAGATCACTGTAAGCATAGCAGAGTGAGGATAGTAGAAGAAACAAAGAAATGTAGAGATGAAGACTAATACTAGTAGTAGTTCTCATCTCTGTGTGGGCTCACTGTTCGTCCTTTCTTCCGGAAAGGGAATAAACTTAGCGTTCGTTGAATGCATGCAGTGCAATGACAGCTGCTTTGAACTCTATATTAAGTAGAGCGCTGCAGTGAATTGTAAAAAGAATCGTAGCCTTCAAGTATCCAAAACTTGAATGAATAAACAATTGAAAAAAATAATTCGAAAGTGAAAGAGTGAGAAAGAAATACAGAACGAAAGAAGGTTTTGAATTGCATGAGATATTTGTTTGTCCTTAGCTAGATCCTTACACCTACAATTTGGTATGGCTGTGGGCGGGTCGTACAATACTGATTTGACGGTGCATTGACGGTGTTTGCGTTCAATATAATTGAACAGCATAAATTGGCGTTTTCGTTATCGGATTACAAAATTGTACTCTATTGTTCTGCCTACGGCCTATTGCATGATGTTACGTGCTAATCTGCAAGTATTTTTATTGACGGCGTGATCTGCTTATTTGAAAGACAGTAGACGATCATTTTGCAGTCTTCCAATCCTGTGTCAGACAGCCAGTTTGATTAACGTGTTGATAATTTGTTTTGAGTTATTGTAGTTTGGCAATTTTTCAATGCACTATTTACAGACTCACCGTCAATAAGCCAAAATTACTTACACGCTGTCGTTTAATGAATGTCAAATTTGGACAAATTTGTTTTATATGATGAATTGGTATTGCACCAAATACTAGTCCGAGGGATCATCGAATATCAATGTGGATCCCGTCCTTTCATGAAGAACTGATGAAAACTGAATATGGGCTTTAAAGAATAGATGGGCCCATAACAAAGGCTGTGTGTGTCTTTTCCCCTGACGGACACTTTCCCTCTGATTCGATTCGTTTTCAAGCTGAAAGTCCACTCTCTCTTTTTTGTCCTTTACTCTTCTTCCACCAATCCAGACCGTTCAGTGGTGGACCTGAGTCAAATGACCTAATACGACAACGTTTTTCTGCTGTAACATATCCGACATGCTACAAACCGAGTCAATCCCATTAACTTAACGAGTCATATAGTGGACTTAAGACCCAATTCTTTACTAAAAGTTCCTATTAACGAATGTCCGAAAATAAAGTTGTTTTAGGAGGATACGCTTTGGGTAAAATTCTATTTTATATTAGTGGTATAATTTGAAAGGCAGATAAGTTGCAGCAACGAAGACTCGGAACATGCATTTTTTGTTGCGGAATCTCATTCCACGAGCTCGTTGGAGAACAAATTCGTATTCTCGACTCATCCGATAAAAGGCATTAAATAATGAGAAGAATATATAACTAAGTGCTGAGGAGAATAAAGATAAGTCTGCTTTTAAGTTTTAACAACAGAAATATATATATTTTAATTAATTGTTCTCTGGGAGAGCTTACCAATAGATCTTATGCAGATAGGAGGAGGAGAGAATCTCACCAATGGTTGGAGCACTTGGTAGTTATCATTGCCACGGATGTATAGTGCCTCATAGGACCGAGGCGTCTAATTCCGCAGGAAAGTGACATCTATTCAATTTGCAATGGAGAAATCATTATTTATGATATAAAAGAGTCAACACCCCAAAACGACGTTAGAAATGCTAAAATCATATCAATTACTGCAAAAAGTCAACCAAATTAGACGATGGTAGATCGGATTTGGACCACCCTTAGATTTCGACTCCATCAATCAAATACGCCAATAATAAATGCTTCCTTAACCTTCCAAATCGCTATTCCTTTGCGTAAGCCAACACCTGAGTGAAGCGGCGCCACAAATAAGGCAAATTCAGGCTTCAGGTAATTGCGATTTGGGAACGAACGCAATTTAGTAAAACTAATAATATGCCTACTTTTAATGGTTATAGTAAAGCCAACGTATTTTTCACTGGTTAAGAAATTAGATTAGATTGATGGATGAGTTTGATAGAATGGGGCAGAGGACAAGATAACATTCACGTCTTTCAATGGACAAAATCTACTAGCATTCAACTTCACGATGATGAAGAATCATTCTAGCAAATAGAGTGTAGCAGTGGGCAAATGTCACATCCCCTGCTACTTCGAGAGCATATCGTTTCATTATCGATTTGATTCTTCTTAGGGTTGCAATCTCTCACAGAAATCGGGCTGACCCATTTTGTTACAAATTTAGTCCTTAGATTGGCCCGTTATTCTTCTGGGCAAGGTGGCCTAATTTCTTTTCAAAAAATGCCTTTTATTAGATTTGATGGGATGATAAGCGTGATAATAAATACAACCAAATAATATTCTAAGCACCCTTCAACAAGTGAGGTAGAACAAACCCTTTCATTGAAAGAATATAAGCCTAAATGGGTCAGAACATTCCCTAGCATAGCTTGATTGTAACCTTTAAAAACAGGTTTTGATAGATTCATAACCTATATATGTATATGCTATTTTACCTACAAGCCAGACCAAGCAGGACTGTCTGTGAAACTAAATTTACAATAAAACCAATCTATTTTTAATTATATAAATATTGCAAAGTTAATTCTAGCATGTATCAAAAAGCGTGCAATAATAGCCAAAGAGAAAAATGTGAACTTATCAAAAACAGCTACGAAAAAGTTAACTTTCAAGTCAACATCTTAAGCTGAGGCTCTCCACTGCAGCTCAATTTGAATCCTACCATTCTTTGAATCAATAAGATGGTACTTCTCGTTGATTCTTTTGTTGTTCACAACGTCCGCTAGGTTTATAAGGATATGTCCCAAATTTTCCTAATTGAAAAATGTATGCGAAAAAATGAAACTTTGAATACAGATTGTGTAGAAAAACAATATAATTTGAATTTACATAATAAATACAATATTTACCTTTGGATGCAGCAATCCCATCCTTGAAGAAGTACTAATCACTTCCACATGAAGTCTATCATTCGTGGGTGGTTCCTCCAGTGTAAATTGGAACTCTTCTTCCCATCTTGGATCTCTGTTTTTCTTTATACGCTGTATCAATGTAGCAAATCAACATGAATAATCAGGACAATGAAAATATAATATTCTATTCAACAGTGCTTAAAGTCAACATGAATGGTCAGGACAACGAAAACATCATATTCTATGCAACTGTGCTTAAGCTTTCTTGTGTACAAAGTTAGGGCACACCTTCGTTTTTTTCTCCTCCCCTCTAAAAAGTAAACGAGCACAAGGGTTTGTGTGGTACTTTCCTTCCACATCTTGAGCTTCATGTATAACAACTACAAGCAAGCCGCCACCTTCAGGAGTTCCTTCAGGAGCCTTTTCAACTCTACTTGGATCATCAAAATCACGCAGGATCTCATCATCGTTGAAAGGTTTGTACAATAATTCCACAAGAATTTGACCACGTGACTTTTCGTTTCGTGTATCATTTGGATCCATATTTTTTAGCAGATCAAGAGTGAAAACTTTTGGCTCATCGGCTGTAACTTCTTTTAAAGGAACAACATTCATGCCCATTTTGTCATGGATGCCAACCTAAATCAAGGTAACATACAATCAAGGCTTCTTTTGTAAGAAATAATCTGTGAAAAAATGATTTTATCACAAAATTGTATCCAAAGAATTTTACCTGTTCCCAATCATAGACTTTGAGTTCCAAGACTTGATTTTCTGGATCTTTGACAACCAAACTGAATTCTTCGTTCCATTCTGGGTTTAGGTTTTTATGTTTGACAGTGGTTTTTTTTGAAGGAAGTTTGTCGTCTGTGAGCTTCAGTTTCACGTAAGGATCAGATGCACCTATAAGATCTTTCTTTTTAAGTTTCACTGCCTTCAACACCTTCACATTAAGAATTCCAATAGATTTCTGCATGGCTCTGCCAATTAACGAAATAATCAGAAGTCCTTTTGAAGATCTTAGTGTCACAATGGAAAACAACGGGAAATCACATGCTTACTTTGCAGGGTCCATTATTTGTACTTCGAGGGCTTTAGGCCATAGATACATATTTGCAACTTGATCTTTAATTAACTCCTAAACAACCACGCAGGACACCCCACCATTAGAGTGAAAAAAGAAGGCAACTGTGGAACCAAGCATGAAATATAGAGTTCTTACCCGGACAAATGAGTATAGGCCAGGAATGGCCATAGCATCTGCCCCAAAAAGTTTTAGTCCAAAATCAACATGTGGCTGCAAAATGAGTAGGAAGGGAAGGGAATATGAAGGACGAAAAAATTGGGACCCTCGCATTAGATCCTTAGGTTTAATATGAATCTATTAAATCTAAAGAAAACCTTGATAACCAACCAAACATTTCTTTTTTATGGCCATTAATTAAGTATAATTTTAGCCATTCCACGTACCTTTTCCATTAGGGACACGTATATTTTGGCAAAACAAGGAAAGGAGGGAACCAATGGCTTCAAAGTGATACGAGGTAAGGCAAATACTTGTAAATCAACCACCTAAAATATTTTGAAAAGAATCAATACTCAATACACCCCACTGCAAATTTCCACAAAAATTGCTACATTCTCGTTGTCTATCACAGAGAAAAGATGTTTCATGTATGCGCTTATCTTATGTTCTTTATGCTTGCGTAATAGTCATTCAACATAAATTACTTTAAAAGAAAATCTCCGCTTCGTGAGCAGTCATACAATAAAATACCTGAACTGTGGCTTTCAACCCAAATGCTTTAGCTGCGATAAGGATATTAGGATTCCCAGCCCACTTCACTAATGGCTCCATAATCAGTTCCTTTTCATCGATAAGGTAAGCTTTCATTCCTATAATAAAATGGACAAATTATGAACTCTGTTTCCAGAAGCATGTAGTACAGAAAAAACAGAGAATTTAACAATGCAAATTGGTTATGGAAACATTTAAAAGAACGTTTACTGCTATGGTCAAAGAATAAAAACCTATGAACATGTAGTTCAGAGGACAAATGTCCTTGCTTAAATACTGATCCGCATAGTTTGAATGTGCCTTTTCCACTAAATTTGAAAAGTTTAAACAATCAACTTCCACCTATTCACCCACATGATCTTTGAACGTCACATATAGATTATGGACACTCAGTTGTCATAATGTAATTTGAGAAGTCAAATACATCATTCTAGCTTCACAAATTACATTATAACTTCAAACGGTAAAGTTTAATATAACATCTTCCTGTTTCAATATGACTGTACTGTAGTTTACATAACTTTTACAAATATTTTTCATTTAACTCAGACAATATAAATAGACAGAAAAAGTAATAAGATAGTTGATGCGTGCGTCTGAGTGAGAGAAAGCAAATTTAACCTTGAAAAGTTATTGGTAGAGAACCCAAGGTAAGTGCTTCAAATTCAACGGAGTCAATTTTGTACTTAGGGATTTGCTCGGCAATAATAGGCTTTGCTATTTCTCTTACAGTTTTACAAATTGCCTGCAAAATCTCAAGCACCAATAGTCAACACTTACAAGGAATACAGAAGCCAGAGGACAGAATCCATTTCAAACATCACTATAGATGATGCATTGTACACATACCTTGTCCAGGTAAGGCCACATATTTTCAATAAATTTGTTAAGCCAGTCAACCTTTAGAAGAACAAAACCATGAAAAGCCCATTATAAAACACAAGTAATGCATTAGTATATAACGCAAGAGTGGGAAACTAAGGCAGGATGGAAGATAAAATCAGTAGTTACATACGCGATCAAAATCTGGGTTTTTCACCCATGGGGGAATCTCTGGAAGCAGCATTTCAAACGTGTTAGAGTCTCGCTCAGCCAAAGGTTGAATTACAGGATCCTGGAATAGTCATACAACAGGAGTACATAGTTTCACAGAATCAATCACAAGAAGTTGAAAAAATGATCAGATTAAAAGGGCAATAAGATAAGGTTAAACTCTCTGGGAACCTTCATGCTGTGTTTTAAATTAGTTCTTTCACATAATGCGAAGTAAGCAACTCACACAAATACCAAATTCTTGTACAATCAACTCAGGTTTCAGAACTACCATTCGAAGTTCTTGGTCACTTCCTCAAGAACCAGCATATATCGGTAAGAATGGAAACATATCGGTATGTTCACACAAAATTTCGTCAGTCTGAATTCTATACCACTAAATTCTTCCAAGCCTATGCCTTCTAATGTTTTCAACATGATTTTGAACGTAACACATTAGAATATCACGGTACAGTCTACACGCCATAGCCCACAAAGTAGGAGTAACAATTTAATGGCCAGTTAACCGTATATGCGTCAATTTGACCAAGCAATCAAAACGCAATACGATTGAAAATATAACTTCAAAAGAAGGAAAAAGGAAGAACAAAACAAACCTTGACATCAGTTGGCTGGTAGAAGATGAAAAGAAAGTAACCAACCACAAGACCAATAAAAGTTCCAAATCCAAAACCAAAGACACCCAATATAGCGCTGAAGATACCCATTTCTAAAACCTTCCCTGATCACGTACAACAGAGGATTTTAGTCGAGATTCAATAAAAACACATTCCCCGTCTCTGGTTCTGAAATCTTCAGCATTCATGAGCATGAAAAAAAATAAAAATGGAAACCAAAACGATGGAATGGGATAATCTTGACATTATCAGAAAGTGCAATAAAGAAGCATTGAATACTTGTGGCCAATGTTTACGTTGAATGATCCATTGGATTTACACAACGGCTTGGAAAAGGAAATTTTCAAGCGCGTGATATTTGCGAACTGTCGGTAACGGCCAAGTGGCTGTGTTTTGACGTTTTGTTTCATAATTCTATTTTTTACTATTTAAAAAAAAAATGTTTGATATTTAATAGATGAACCATTTCCCGTTGTTACTACAGTTCAACTGCCGCCACCTTCTGTTGAGCGCTATTTTCCTACAATTTTGTGTATGAAAACTATTATTATTTTATTTAAATAACTGTAAAATGCAAAAATAAAATCCACATAATGACATTTAGTTAATTTCAGAAAATGAATATTTGCAAAATTTCACTGTCGTTTTATGATAAATAGACAGATTATTTTCATTTAATTGTCACATTTTTCGTGTCTTTGATAGCAGCCTAACTTCTTGTTCCATCGTCTTTTTTCGTTTGTTCTGTTCCGTTTATGTTATGGACAACTACAGATTTTGTTTGCATGTTGCAAGTTTCCCAAACCAAGTTGATATCAAATCAAACAAAACCTGAAGCTAGACGTGCTTTTATTATTACAATCAATGTTAATTATCAGCCATTTATTTTAAAAATGGCAAAAAAGAAAAAGAAGGGAACATTTGATTGGCATCCTGAGCAGATCCAATTATGTATTACCTACTGGGACACAGAGCCTGCCATGTGGAGTCTGATAGGAATAGAGAATAGAACTTGTGTCCACACATTTAACATCCATCCTCGCAGTCAACACCATGTTTCAAAGACTTAAAGCAGATTGAAAATGAAAGAGATTACTTTGTTGTGGTTATCCCGGAAACGAACATCGTTTTCAGGGAGTAGAAAATTTCTATTTGCAGCTTTAAAGAGACAATGGACTGACAAGGGGCCCTATTATATTGATGACAACATATAAGCCGCTAAGATAAGTACGTCGGTAGATGCCGACGATGTAATTTTAATGGGGAAAAGCTTATAATATATAGATTGTTAGGAAGAAAGTCAAATATAAGGCGCCACGTATTAATGGAAGGTCGTGCATAATAACAATATTTTTTTAAAAATTAAATTTAAACTTAAATAATATTTAATAATAAATTAAAAATAAACTTTAATTATATTATGTGTTAATGCATTACTAAAAAAAAAAAAAATGGGTGAAAATACTACAACCCAAACTGAAACAATGAGGCCCAGCCCAGACAGAACCTTCACACAAATTGCCATACATCGAGGTTTATGAATACTATCCACGTAATTTCATTTCCCTGGAGGTCGCTTGGCCCAGGGAGAAGGTAGCATTGCCATTGAATGAATCAGATTTAGATGCTTTTGCTGGGTGCTACGAAGCATATTATACGTGGCAATTGCAAACTCCTGAGCATCGGGAAGATTGTTCTTCCAGCAGTCTTCGGAATACACAAACAGCTGGCGCAACATTACTTAACCAGAAAAACTTATGTTCTGTTTTATATGATTTCATTACATTTAGTTAGAATATAAATGTAAAATCTTTGATTTCATTGAACAGACTCCCGAGTATTTCATATCATTTCCGTTTTGAAGATGGAAACAACCATAAAGAGAACACAAATGAAAATAACTGAAATTTTTAGTTTTCAAGTCAACATTTCTTTATTCATACTTTGCTCTCTATGCTCTCCGTACAATGATCTTAACATTCTGTTGAAGCTAAAATCCCCTATGATTGCACCAAAAGGTACAGTGGGGATCTTTTCCTTCCTCTTCACCTTCAGTTCATTGCTCGTTCTCTGGTGTCACCTGTGATGAAACTCGCGCGTGGTTTCTCTAAGAATGTCGTTTATGCTTCTATTTGGTACGATTCCGCCGGAGATTGGGCTGTTAAACTAACTCGTGAACCTCACTATCAGCAATGTTAATCTAACAGCAAGAATACCTTTAGAGATGGGGAACCTCGCGTCTCTCAAGGTATTCAACATCTCGGGCAACATCATTCAAGATAATTTTCCAGGAATGTCAAAGCTTGATGTTCCTGACGCTTACAACAATAACTTCACCGGTTCACTTCTGGCTGAGGTTGTAAGCCTCAAAAATCTCAAGCTTTGACATTCCAAGCAAAATTTCGCCAGGAAAATTACCTTGAATGATGTTAAACGGTAAAAAATCTTAAATAAATGTATATCGGGTATTATAAACCCTTTAACAGAGGAATTCCACTTGAATTTGGAACGCTGACCAGTGGCAACCTCTCCGGTAAGATTCCCCCGAGTTTAAGCCAATTGAAGAACTTACAGACTTTATTCCTTCAGTTAAATCATCTCACAGGTCAAATACCCTCTGAACTTTCGGGTTTGATTAGCTTGATCTCTCGTTCAACCTTCTCAGCATTGAAGAGCCTCGTTCTCATACACCTGTTCAAGAACAATCTTAAAGGTTCAATTCCTGCTTATAGTAGATTTTCCAAATCTCGTGGTGCTTCAAATATTTGGAAACAACTTGACGCTTGATCTGCCATAGAATCTTGGCCAAAAGGGAAGCTTTCGGTACTCGACGTCACGTCAAATCACCTCACTGGATTGATACCTCATGATTTGTGAGAAGGAGGGAGGTTGAAGTTGTGATTCTGATGGAAAATTTCTTCTCCGGTCCAATTCCTGAGAAGCTTGGCGAGTGAAAAACGCTAACCAAATTTGGGGCCATGAAAAACTTTCCAAATGGAGGAATTCCTGCCGGAATTTTTAACATGCCCTTATTGAGTCATAACCATTTATCAGGCGAACTTCCAGCAAAATACCACTTGCCTGCCATTAATAAAGTCAATTCGAATCTCGGGTAACAGTCATATAATATCGTTAAACTTTAGCGCTTTAAAACTTGTAATCACAATCGCAGTCGCTCCCTTGTTAATGAATGGCCTCGTGTGAATATACTACATTCCAACGCTAGCTGAAGACGTAAAGGAATGAAGGTTAACGTAACGCTAACATTGGCTTATGATTTTCCCCGATATATAGTTTCTGCGTAACAACATGTTTACGCTTGAATGCATTGTGGTGGAGCGCAGGAGAGTTCAAAAGATCCGAATTTTTTGGGTTCCGATCTGGTTCCGAAAATTTGATACTCAATAAATTTTCCTATTTAATTCGGACTAGATTTAGTCTTAAATTAAAATTTTGATTTTAAATCGGATAGGATCCGCTCCTACCTTACTGGGTACTAACTTTTATTCGGTACCTGATTTTTATGATATATAAATAAAATTTATTTTAATTTTACCCCATTTTTCCTGAACCTAAATCGTTTTCTCCTTCACCCACTGCTGCTGTCGTCCTCCAGCTGCTGTCTTCCACTGCCATTCCTAAATCGTTTTCTCTCAACTCTGGCTTCACCCACTGCTATCATCCTCCTCCAGCTGTTGTTCTTCCACTGCCATTCTAACTCTTGTCATCGCCATTCCAATTGTTGTCGTTGTCATCGTCCTCCAGTTGCTGTTCTTTCACTATTATTCCAATTGTTGTCATCGTCATCGTCCTCCAGTTGCTATCGTGTGTATGCTAAAAGGTTTAAAGGTAATTTTGTGATATTATCTCTATATGTGAATGATATTTTTGTTGGATAAAAATTGAGAAAAGTTTCGTACCACAATAAAAAAACAAATTTGAATTTACATTTTCATATTTATTGTTCATCAATTGCATGCTTTTCAAATTTATAGATTTTTATGTTCATCAATTGCGTGCTTTTCAAATTTATAGCTTTTCATGTATGATGTATTAATCTCTCTCTCTCTCTCTCTCTCTAACGATGGAAAGAAAAATAAAAAGCTTGCACATATATATTGTCAAGAAACGAGATATACATGCATGCAGCGGAAAAATAAAAATTTTTCAATTTTTTCACAATATTCATGTAACAAACTCATCGTTTTTAAGTTATAAATTTAAATATTCATACCTTATTTACGTGATTGATGACGAAAAACCACAAACGCAAAAGATTTTTACGTCTCTACGGTATCTACACGATCAAAATAATGAGAAACAAATGCTAACTCCTCGAATGATTACTTTGTGTTCTTTTTACATTTTGTGTTTGTCAAAATCCGAAAACAAAAATGTATGCCCACAAAAATCTTAAAAACCAAGAATATAATACTTATATATATAGGCAATATTTAGGGTTAAGGTTATAATAGATTTTGGGGTTGGTCCAAATGTTTGGATTTAGCTTAACTTTTAAGTCTAATTAGTTTGACTTTCAAACCCAACTCATTAATAAGTTTCGAACTAATATATTATTTAACCCAACTTCATAATGACTTTAGCCCAAAAATATTACTACACAAAGTATTAAATAAATTCATCTCATGAATTTGATATTTCATTTTTCTCGATTTAATGTGCGACCCATTAGGTTTCTGTAACATTGGTAGTAATACTAAAATCTAATTTTAGTAATACAAGTCACAAGCGGTGTTTAGCAACACATCATGACTACCCAAGTCACGAGAATGTAAGTGGCTCAACATTACTTATATTTGTGATCAATGTAATCATGTATTTTAATCCCTTTGTCTTAAACATCTTAATTAAACACAAGGTATAGAATGTGTCATCCTCGTAATGTTCAATTCTTTATTTCTTTGATATCATGAGTATAATTATCTTACTAAATGATATCAATATCACATATCGATTTATTTGAGCACGGCCATGCATTTTATAATCATACCTAATCAAAGGGGCCTAAAGATATCAGTCCTATTATATATGAGGGACAAATCCCATCTTGATCAGATACATCCCACTACATTATTCATGACATAGCCAAGTATTTTCTTTATAGTCAATATTATTATAGATGACTTTTGAAAACATTAAACTATATCATTCATAATGTTGGGAACCATGATGATCTCAAGTCAAAGAATCATATACATTATTATCACTATGACAATTACTTATGACACTCATATAACAATCCATGTAGTTTTTCTTATATCGGGTCGGTCCAGTACAATAGTTTACCAACTATTACTTATGTGTTAACTTTATATCTCATATCATGACACATCTCATGTTGTCGTCAGTCACTATACATACTAATCTCTATGTATTATT
>JAWDEX010000003.1:2080659-2096644 GCA_035221805.1 Trichilia hirta | reverse complement strand
TTTCTTGATACGAGGGAAAATTCAGTCTGGTATTGACAGAATCGTAGAGCTTCTTCGCATAATCGGACGTTGTATTTCCGCAATCATCCAGGATTATATTTGATACAATCAGAACACATGTCCGGGTAAATTTGCATTCACCGAGCATACAAAGAAAAAGAAAAAAAAACTAGGAGATAAGTTTCCACTCTGCAATTTTTCTGATTGCTCACTTGGTGGTACCCACTTCAGCCACTTCACCATCATCTACCTTGACCTTGGCCAGGCAGCAGGTCTTTATATCATGTGCCTTTACCTGAGCCTTCTATTCCTGGGCAAATACCGTGTTCCTTCCCCAGCTCTAGCCTCCGCTCCATAAACTCAGAATTCTCCTTCCAAACTTCTCCATTAGTATAAACCTCCTTTTTCCAGATGCCTTCAATTCATCAATCAAAAACTTACAAGCCAGGGCATCAGCTCAATGAATAGCTGATACTGCAATGAAGACACTTGTTTCTCCCACTGGAACAGGGCCTAGCCGGTGTGCAACTGCAATAGAATGGAGCTGCCAGGATGATCTAGCCGATAAACAAAGAGATTTGATGCAGCGTACGGCCATTGTTACATACAATTCATATCTTAGCTCCACTACTGTTTTACCTTCAAAGGTATCACTCGTTCTTCCTGAAAATGTTGCTATGGCACCAGCTTGTGGAGCACTGACAGGTTATATACTTTGTCAAGTCAATTTATTTTCTTCTGAGATTTCAACCAGAGTTTTCTCTTCTTCAGTCATCCTTATTGAATCCTTAAGTTTTTTTCTCAGTGAGTAGTTGTGTAACTTGTATGACAAAACCATTCTTCTGGACTTTTAGGGACAAGTAGAAATTATATTGGTCCCATGCTCCAAACACTAAAATAGTGACATAGGAATGACGATATTGTGCTATCACGCAAAGAAGAACGTAAAGTCAGTGTTTCTTTTGTAAGAACACAAAAATGCTCTATGATCCTTTGGCTTTTGCGGATCAAGAAAGGCAACTCCTGGTTTCACTTGTACAATATTTAGCATCACATAGCACGACAACTGATCAATGCAATTCCTCCATTACATCATATAGGAATAAGATGTGAAACAATACAGAGAATAAGCTATCATATAGGAATAATATGTGAAACAATGCAGAGAATAAGGTATGCCACATTAGGGAGGTCAAGTTCACAGGAAGCCAGAGTCTGAAACTCTATTTCGTCCTTTGAATTTAAATCAAAGAAGAGAATCCTTGAATTGACTTGTGTGCAGTTTAACACTACATAGTTTATTCTGCAAATTATGTCTCCACAACGGCGGAATGAAAGAAAATGGAAAACATAAGGTAATCTTAAATCATGCAACAACACGATACTGTGCTATCATGCGAAGAAGAATATAAAGTAAATGTTTCTTTCGTAAGAACAAAAAAATGCTCTATGATACATGGGATAAACAAATTGTTTGGTTATATGTAGCATGGGCGATCCTTTAGCTTTTGCTGATCAAGAAAGGCGACTCCTTGGTTTCACTTGTACAATATTTAGCATCACATAGTACGACAACTCGTCAATGTAATTCCTCCATTACATCATATAGGAATAAGATGTGAAATAATAAGCTATCATATAGGAATAAGATGTGAAACAATGCAGAGAATAAGCTATGCCACATTAGGGAGGTCAAGTTCACACGGAGCCAGAGTCTGAAACTCTATATTGTCCTTCGAATTTAAATCAAAGAAGAGAATCCATGAATTGACTTGTGTGCAGTTTAACATTACATAGTTTATTCAGCAAATTACATCTCCACAACAGCGGAATGAAAGAAAATGGAGGACATAAGGTAATCTTAAATCATGCAACAAGAAGTAACCAGCAGGAGGGATTATCAACTGAACCAAAAACTAATCTCCTTGTCAAAGTTTATTTCGATGTTTGATCACAACAATCAAATTAAAATGAAGAAATGAAAATCACTTACCAATAATTCAATTTTATCATTGTATCAACAATCTAACCAAAACTTTTAGAAATAAATACCAGATAATGAGTTGTAGTAGAAACAACACTGCTGATTCAGTGTTACTGAGAGTCGAAAAAACTAAAAAGATCACACAAGTAGAGTAGAAGAAATATCAAAGAGTGTCAAGATACTAAATGAATCAATCGCCAAAGTCTGAAAGAGTGCAATATAGGAGCTGAGAGAAAGAAAAATACAGTTTCTATTTTGTTCAGTTTTGTTGATCAGAATGGACAAGTTTGAGATAAGATAGATATTAGCAAATTGAACCAATCAACCACGAATGTTTGATTTCGATAGATTGGTTCTGTTAGAGGTTTAAATGCCCACCCTTAATAAAATTTTGGGTCAGGAAAATCCATACCTCCAATTTCTAACAGGTTTCATTTTCCTGTTACATTTCAATATAAAAATAACACTGAAGTTCATCCTTTTATGACTCGTTACCACTTCAATATTATCACGTATTTTGTGCTTATTCAGAATCTGAATTACAAGGTATCAATTACAACATAATCAGACTAATATGAGGAATTGAAAAAGAACAGAACATGTTCAAGGCATGTTTTTGCCAAATGAGTCTAAAACAATATTGCATTTTCATACTAGACTTGCTGATGCTGCAGAGCTCAGTTTAAGTCAATTCAATGTTGCCGTCAAATGAAATTAATCTTGGCAGCATGAAATGATAATCCTATAATCAATATTATTACTCTGGATCAACTGTTATTTACATATTACTCAAAATTAATTTTGGGAACAACTGAATATAAATTTCTTAGTTATTAGATGAAGTGAAAAAAATATCACATTTATAAAATAGAGTGAAGAGAAAAAATGCCAATTTCAAATCCACTACCAGTAAATATGAGCCCAAATGATGTAATATACAACTAAGGACGTGTTAAGAATCTAACAACTATTTGATAAACACCAGAATGCCATTGAAATAAAGACTATGAGCATGACTGCTACGAAAACACAACAAAAGAGAGAAATTTTAGGATATATCTGTAAGAAACTGAAGTATGATTTAAGCATGTTCACAAATATTAAATACTGAATAGATCATTATGCAGAAAAAAATCAACGTACCTCCGACTATTTAACTTTTTAAATTTGAAAATGATTTTAAGATGCTTCTAAGCCTTTCTAATTTATTTATGATAGTGTAAGTAATTGAATGAAAACTTAACTTATTTGAGGACCTCAAAATTTTTTAATATATATACACTCTTTTGATCAAAGAGTACAGTGAAAGTTTCAAATACGTAAAAAATAAATGGAATCATGTATCACTAAATATTAACATGTAGCCAACCTAAATTGATTTTAAATTATCCTAAAAGTAATAGGATAATAATTTCTCTCTAAATAATTTAGATAATTTAACTTTTAACTCTTAAGATAATTTTAGGTAATTTAATTTTAAAAGAGTTAAAATGCTTTAAATAGTTTGAATTTATACCCCTTTCTAACCAACTCCCCCAGTATTTCATTACTTCCCCAGTATTTCATTTCATTTCATTTCCGTTTCGAAGAAGGATGCTACCATAAAGAGAACATAGAAATGAAAATCACTGCAACTTTTCGTTTTCACTTCAACATCTCTTTATTTGTACTTTGCTCGGTATGCTCTGCGTACAATGATCTTGACATCCTGTTGAAGATAAAGTCCACCATGATTGCACCAGAATGTTCAGGGCTCAAAGATTGGGAGCCTTCCTCTTCACCGTCAGCTCATTGCTCCTTCTCTGGTGTAAATTGCAACCAAGACTCGCGGGTGGTTTCTCTAAACGTTTCGTTTATGCCTCTATTCGGTACGATTCCGTCACAGATTGGGCTGTTAAACAAACTCGAGAACCTCACTATCAGCAATGTTAATCTCACAGGAAGAATACCTTTAGAGATAGGGAACCTCACGTCTCTGAAGGTATTCAACATCTCCGGCAACATCTTTCAAGGTAATTTTCCGGGTGAAATTATGCTTGGAATGTCAAAGCTTGAGGTTCTCGACGCTTACAACAACAACTTCACTGGTCCACTTCCGGTTGATGTTGTAAGCCTCAAAAATCTCAAGCATCTTTCTTTTGGAGGAAACTACTTCAGTGGCGAAATACCAGAGAGTTACTCCGAAATTCAGAGTTTGGAATATATAGGTTTAAATGGTATTGGACTAAAGGGTACGGTTCCAACGTTTTTGTCTCGGTTAAAAAACCTTCGAGAAATGTATATTGGGTATTACAACATCTATAACGGAGGAATTCCACCTGAATTTGGAACGCTGAGTAATCTCCGAGTTCTTGATATGGCCAGTTGCAATATCTCGGGCGAGATTCCTACGAGTTTAAGTCAATTAAAGAACTTACGGAATTTATTCCTTCAATTAAATCGTCTCACAGGTCAAATACCCCCCGAACTTTCCGGTCTGATTAGCTTGATCTCACTCGATCTCTCGTTCAATTTTCTTACCGGAATGATACCAGAGAGTTTCTCATCATTGAAGAGCCTCGTTCTCATAAATCTGTTCAAGAACGATCTCTACGGTACAATTCCCGCATTTATAGGGGATTTACCAATTCTTGAAGTGCTTCAAGTATGGGGAAACAACTTCACGCTTGATCTACCAGAGAATCTTGGCCAAAACGGGAAGCTTTTGATACTCGATGTCACGTCGAATCACCTCACTGGATCGATTCCTCGTGATTTGTGCAAGGGAGGGAAATTGAAGTCGTTGATCCTGATGGAAAATTTCTTCACCGGTCCAATTCCTGAGAAGCTCGGCCAGTGTAAGTCGCTCACCAAATTTCGAGCCATGAAAAACTTTCTAAATGGAACAATTCCCGCCGGAATTTTTAACATGCCTTTATTGAATATGATTGAGTTGAACGATAACCATTTATCAGGCGAACTTCCAGAAAACATGTCAGGTGACTCACTTACACAGTTGAAACTGGCCAACAATGACCTCACCGGGAAAATTCCACCTGCAATCGGAAGTTTTTCAAATCTTAATATTCTCTCTTTCCAAAATAACAGATTGGACGGGGAAATACCTGTGGAGATCTTCAATCTAAAGGCAATTTCCATGATAGATATCAGTGGCAACCAAGTCAGTGGAGAAATTCCCTCTTCCATTTCTGGATGCAGCTCTCTAACATCCATTGATTTTAGTAGAAATATCCTCTACGGAGAAATTCCGGAAGGAATTGATAACCTTAGTGTTCTGAACACTCTTAATTTATCCAGAAACAAACTCACAGGTCCAGTTCCAACTGAAATTCGCTACTTGACTGGCCTCACAACTCTGGATCTCTCTTATAATGATTTCATTGGCAGTGTTCCCACTGATGGTCAGTTTGTGGTCTTCAATAAAACCTCATTCGCTGGAAATCCTAAACTTTGTTTACGGAACGACGTCAATTGTCCACAATCGAGGGACAGCTACGGAGCGTCGATTGATCCTTCCATGCTTCGAATCACAGCCATAGTGCTAATTTATACCTTTTTTATTGTAGCATGAGCATGAAGAGAATTTATAACCACTATATTTCTAACATGAGTACGTAATTTGTAATGACTAGTAGTGGAAGCTTCATTTTATCTTTTATGTCATTTATGGGACAAATAGCTTTTCATACTGACTTACTTGGTTTCTAATGCTATTACTTTTTTGTTTACATACAATTGCGTTAATTTTAACGTGATCACGATTTAGAAGCACGTAGAGTTTCAAGTTAATGATAAATATAAAGAATTTAGAATATAAAGGTTTTAATTAATATTCTAAAACGATGCTTTACTTGTGATATTTCGATTCAGAAATATTTTATTTGAACATTTTTGGATGTCAATATTATTTTATTTTAATTTTATCATATCAGGTCTTTCGCTTAAACAGTTCAAATTGGCCAACAATATTTACCTTCTCAAAAAAATTCCACCGGCAAACGAAAGTTTTCATAGTCTGAATTTTGTATCTCTGCAGAACAACGGATTTAGTGGCAAAATTCCCATAGAGATACTCAGTCTGAAACTGATTTAGATAATACATATCAATGGAAACAATTAAATGGTAAATTCGCTTCTTTAATTTTTGCTTGTAGCTCTCTAAGATTCGTTGATTTCACTAGAAGCAGTCTATCTATGAAGATTCTAATAGGAATGGACAATCTGACAGTTCTCAACATTCTCAATTCATTTAGAAATAAATTCACTGGTCCACTTCACAATGAATTGCGATACATGATGACTGTCACAACACTCGGATTCTCTTTCAATGATTTCTTGGTCATTTTTACTATTATTACTGGAGGACAGTTTCCTGAACTTCAATGAAATCTCTTTTGCTGGAAATCCTATGAATAGATCTCTTTACTTGGTACAAGTTAGATGTCCTATATTTCTTGGAAAAGTTGAATCCAGCCGCTAGGTGAGGATGTAGAAGAACGAAGGTTAACGTAGCATTCGCACATGATTTTCCCTAGTATATTGTCAGCGTTAAATCTCACATTCCGATATCAACAGTAATAGTGGTGGATCCTCATACTTTAATTCGCGCCTTCAATAGTACGCCCAATTTATTCTAAAAGTCTCTGACAACCAAGAAATTGAATCGAATAAGGTCTAAGCGGCCCAATCTGTCGAATTGGTTTCTTAAAGCCCATGTGATTCTTGAACCTTTAATCTTCAACGGGAAATAAATTTTATTTATTTATTTTTTATACTTTGGATGCCTGCGCACAAGAACTTTGTTGGATAACCAAATATGGAATATTTGAAAGGAATATAATGACTTGGATCTGAATTAGAAGGAGGTAAAAAAAAAAAATGATTTCATGTCTTATCATTTCACGATTCTTTTGATGAACCGACCTTTTTCTTTGATTTTTTTATACTCTTACCATCTATTTACTTTTCCCATTATGATATCCAACCCAATTGGCTTTGATAAAATGAAGCCAATTGGATCCAGCCAACAAATATGGACGACAGCATTTGAAAACTACCAATAACTAGATGCCGTCGAGAAATATAAAATGAAGCACAATTTGAATAAATGAATATAAAAATTACGTCCTCTGAATACGTGCTGCATGATTTTGATTGCGTTGTTTTTCCATTAAAGTAAAAGATGGTTTTCCTTTCGTTGGTCTATTCCATTTCAATTTCAATTCCCAATTGTATTATAAAGAATGAGGCTTCTATCGAATGGTCGGTGCCCCCATGTGAGTGGTAGTTAATCACGTCACACACAAAAGATATCAATCAAATGTGGGAAACGCTATTTGTGGAGTATGTCTTGGGGTGACCGCACAAATAAGTTAATGCTATGGAACATTTCAATCAAATAATTTTAGTGGAGCTTTCCACCGAATGCGTTGCAATTGATATTTTACAGTGAAAACGAATAAGAAAAAAAGTGATATTTGTAGAATAAATTTTTAATGACTCAATAAATATTAATAACATCTATTTAAATATTAATCATTTGACACAATTTAATTTTTTAATATTATTTATTTACACAAGTTAGTGATGAATTGCCACTTTTTAATCTTGATATACAGTGAAGCGAGTATTTATTAGTAAATTAAATTAAAACTGTAAGGTTACTCTCATATCTACTCAAACTAAAAAAATTTAAGTCAATTCTAATTCTTTATTATAAAAAATAAAAAATCTAATAAAATAAAAAATATTTATTTTTTAAAATCTATTAAAATATCTCGTCACATTAAAAATTTAATACGCTATCTCAATTATACAATAAATATTTATTATACTATATTATATCAATAAATTATAATTATAAAATAATTTATTGACTATTGAAATATGTTATTTATTGTCAAATTAAATTTTATTTTTTAATGATTATATTTATTAAAATCACTGTAAATACGATATATACAGTTCTTAACATGAATCTTTGAATTCTGAAAATTATCCAACTCACTCCTTTATGTCCGTACTTAAATAACTAAATACTTTTATTTTTGTTATTTTTATTTTATCATTTCTCTTTATCTTTTTAATCTTGTACTTAATTTAGGCAACATAATTCATATTTTGAGAAATTAACTTTACTCTTAATTTTTTTTTTTTTTTTACTTTCAAATAACAACAGCTATTAACAACACAATATTTGATTCGAAGTAGACTCAAAAGTTTTAATAAATTACTAAAAAATAAAATTTCTAAATTATTCTAAATTTTTTTTTGATAAAATTTAGATGTCAACACAGATAATATTTTAATAATAATTTTATTAAATTATGATAGAAACAAAAGTATAGTATATTTCTATTAGAACGCCCAGTCTTGAAGCTAGGACTATTACTCTCATAAATTCCATGAATCGTGATCTGGTTACGGTGCACGTGACTTGATTTATACGAACGTACTCATGGACCACGGAATGGAAGCCGAAGCCTCGAGCTACCTTCAAGTAACCGAGTTAACTTTCGGTGATGGAGACAATTGATCTCTAGGGATTGTCGAAAAAACAAAAAAAATAAAATAAAATTACCCATCGTCATTCAAAAGTCATCATCATCATCAATTCTTGATTTCTTGCAATCATACGCAACTCAAAACTCGCGAATGAAACACATCCAGCCGTCGGATCTACATGGTTCAAATAGGGTCCAAATGATACGATATTTACGCGAGCCACAGGATCAGGATCGAAAAATGTTTTAATCGCAAACCATGAAACGTCATTATCATTTGAATTTTCTATTGCTACCAACCAACGAGAAATAACCAATTACCTATACAATTCACTGACGTTGGCCCAATAACCAATACGGGGGAGACATTTCATCTCATAAAGTCAAATGTTATTTACACAATTTTTTTTCCATTTTAATCAACATTAAAAAAATATTCGACTATTTATATAAGATTTATTTTTTTTAATATTATTATTAATACTTTTATAGAATAGTTTAAAATTTTTAAATTGAATGATAATTTAATCTGATATTAATATTTAAGTCTCAATGTATTAAATTAATTTTTAATCTATCTAAAAAGAAATTAATTCCTAATACAACATGGTGAATGCAAAACATCTTAAAATTTTTTATTATCATAGTTCTCAAAATTTCACTTATATCCTTCAATTTTATTTATTTTATACTCTTATCCTTAAAAATAACAATTGTATAATTAAACTTTATATTTATTTTACACAATTTCTCTATCTTATCAAATAAATTTCTAACGTATTATATACACTAAAATCTTAGATAAACTACTCACCTTACAGTTGTAGTGTCCTCTTTTCTAAATTATCGATGTATTATTTCTTTAAGTAGAAGGTATTCGATATGTAGATATAAAACTCAAATCCTAATACATGATATAGATAAGATAGAAAATATTCGAAAAGAAAAATATCACCAAATCAGGTAATGTTTGAGTTTGATCAACACAGCATAAGTGACATTAATATATGGTCATAAAATATAAAAGTAGGAATTATTTGATATAAATGAATAAATTATATATTTATTTATAAAATATAAACGATCAGGGATATGAATGTAATCATCCTTACTCGAAAATTGCAAACACACCGTATTGTCATTACCCGCACTGGACCTACAAACCATGCCTTGGAAAATCTCAACAGAGGAAATGAAGAAGTGGCTGAGATAACGCTACGTGTACAATAATATCAATTTTTCTCATTCCTAAAATCTAAATTGATTTGTGTTGCTCTCGCTTATTCCTTGCACATGAGGCCATGACGACTAAAACGACACCTTAAATGTTTGGGTCCACATGTTTGAAAACGTATACGGCTAGGATTTCTCCAATACTTGTCCGACCAAGGAACCCGAGGAAAATATCAACGGTCGTAATCAACTCAACGGCTATAATATAATAACCAATCTAACGGTTAAGATCGCATCGCCGGTTGCCGCCCTACAGTGTCCCCGGTCTTGGTACTGTGGGTTTGCCGACTGCAACGGTTGTCGGTAAATTAGGAGTAATTGAGACATTTTAATAAAAAAACGAAGAAATAAATAAATAATCAAAAACTACAAATTATAAAAAATAAAATAGCCGTTGGAGTCTTCGTTCTATATAAGGACGCACTTAGTACCAGTTTCATGAAATCTGGGTGCTGAAATTTATTACATATCCTTAAAAAGGGTACGTTAAATCCTTTGTGGATCAAAATTCTTCATATCGATCAAGGATCAGATCGTGTTATGTTCATTTCTAGTGTGTTATAATTTCTAAACATCTATTTTTTAGTATCACTTGGTTACAAAACTCTGTAAATTTTTGTTTCTACTTTTTCTTTTTGTCTTTCTGTGTAATTTTCCTGAGGAAAATCTGTTAAGGATTTCAGTTTTTATAAGCTGGTATGGCTTGCTTCTTTTAGACAGTAGATTCGGGCGTTTGATCGTATTATTTTAAGATCACAGCCTCTTGGTTTTCTTGACATTGTAAGTTTCTCAAAATCTTCTATATAAATCTTTGCTTGTTTTCTTCACTGCTGGCTGTAATATTATTATGGAAACTATTTTTGCACAATCCACCCCGGATCAACCATTTTCTGAATGTAAGCAGATGAAAAATCTGAAGAAAAACACCCGTGGTTTCATTTCTAAACCCAGTGAAAATATGCACAAAGGCATTTTGTTGGCTCCTCCTCCTTCACTTTCATATTCATATCCTCTTTCACTTTCACTTCCTAATTATCGGCAGCAAACGCCACCTCTTCTTCCTCTACCAATTCACAACTCTCCTCCCTCTCGAAGCCGGTATCTTTCTTGCCCTCCGGCCAACAGAAAGTCCAACAAGGCCAGAGACCAATCCCTGACGCCCAAGAAATCACATCCACCCATCAAAAGAGAAAATGAATCAAAGCTAGAATTTCTAAAACCAACTGAAAAAACAACGGCAACACATGAAATTTCAGAGCCTTTCATTGTAACATCAGTTAACCGTTTAGGACCAGAACCAAATGATCTTCCAAAGGATGTATCTAGAGTTTTATCCACAGGTGTAGTTGCTGTAAAGGATTTCGAAAAATTTTCAGGTTCCGTGTTTACAATCTCTCCTCCTCCAAGTAGCTTGCCTTTGCCCAAGTTCCCTCTTAGACCAAAGCTAATCAGTTGTAACGCTGAGGCTGCTGGAATCGATGCTGGAGCTACAGCCAATCTCCGGCGACTGTTACGCCTCCGCTGAAGTTTGTGATCACCCTATGAGTTTTTGAATTGCGTTGATTTGGCAATTTAGTGTAAATAAAAGGAATGATCGAACATGCTTCGGTCATAGTCATCTGCTTTCTTTTATTTTTTATCTTTGTTTTTCCTTTTGTCTTTGCTTCTCTTGGTTTTTTGGTCATTGGGAAGTTTGTGAGAATCACCCTATGAGTTTTTGTATTGGGGTGCACAAAAAAGATCCATGTAAGGCTCTAGATTTTATTTTCTTTTTAAATAATGCTTTGGATTATATTTTACATTTTGCAAATTGAAATAACATTACTATTTTGTATTTCATGATACAAACACACGGAGACACATCATCACAACCAGTTGAATTCCATTGGATTCTCTTAACGGTCTAAAATTGTTGCGATTTATTGCCTACAAAAACGAGTAATATCCATCTCTTTTCTCCCGTCTAAAAAAAAATGCAATAAATATTCGGACCCCTCATGCCAGTATCCTAGAACCAATCTGATGTAACTGAAACTCAACTCTCCGTACATTTGTGGCCACAACGTGGGCAAGTATAGTAAGTAGTCTGCCCTTCATCCGCTGATCTTGTCTGTTCAGATAGCAGGTTGAGTTAGATGTTCATTGGAAATGAATATTAAAGGAAATGTGAATTGTGGTGAGAATTACTTGTCTGGTTGTATAATACATCTCTGGATTTTGGCATTTTTCACAAGTCCTTTTTACCTGTAAACAAATTATTAATATTAGAAAAGATACAGAGCAGATATCACGAATATCAACTAACATTAGTGTTTTAAATTCAATCACCTTGGACAGTTGCAACTTATCATCTCCTTTATCTTCCTGAATTTGATCAAATAGAGAGATGCCCAATTCTCTTCTAATATCCTGCAACCCAACCCAACAAGGGCACAATGGGAACCATGAATGAAGAGGGAATAAAAAGGTTAGATGCAAAACATAAGTAACAGGATCAAACATGAATGCAGGTGCTGCTGATATTGACATTGAGATAAGCAAAATTACTATACAACCCAGTTGGACATTTAAACATTTTAAACATTTAAACATGTACATCAAACATGAATGAAATTTGCCATAAAATAGAATTGTTTGCTTTCTTGAAAAACTATACACTAGAAATTTTACAAAAATCAAGAAAGGGCATCAACAAGCAGATCCCACAAATTGATCCAAGCATAAGATTGATTACTTGGAAACTTTCCAGAAGGACCAACAAGCCAGCTGGAGATCACTTGTCCAATAATCCATGAATAACATCCTTACATCTTATTGTAAGTTCAGCAAATTAACCAATTCTGATCTCAAAGGGAAAACAGAAAGAACACTGCTAAATTAGTTGGTACAAGAGTAAATAAAAAGAACACTGCTAAATTAGAGCAAATGATTCTCTCCAACATTATACATATCATATTGCCACATGCCTAATAACCTGACAATAATATTTTGTCCCACATTACAATTCAACATCCTATTCATCCACAATTCTAATCAGTTAAACAATTTCAACATTCTGCCTGTGCATCCCATTTAAACCAAGATCCACATAATCAACAATTGATATGCCAGACCTCTCTCTCTCTCTCTCACACACACACACACTCGCACACTTGAAAAAAAAAAAAAGGAAGAAGAAAAGTTACTGAAAGTTTAGCAAACTGACACATATGTTATGGTAATGTGTTATAGTTCCTACCATACATTAACCAATCGTTTGAAGGCAGGAACCATTTCAACAACAAAACAAATAGTCAATGAAATACCATAACACATACGTTAAGGTAATATGTTATAGTTCCTACCATACATTAAGCAATTGTTTAAAGGCAGGAACCATTTCAACCCAGAACAACATAAACAAATAGTCAATGACATACCTCGGCAGAGATTGTGTAACTTATTTCTCTGTCAGCAACTTCTGCAGACAGTGGTGGTCAGTTCAGAAAAGCACTAGGTCAGTTTGAAATTTAAAAAAATGAAAATCCTCAAGGTTTAAAACACAAATCCATTGGCATTCACTAAAAAATCCGAATGCAGGAAAAAAATAGTTTTGGGAATCATCCATAAAAGCATCCTCCCCAACTCAAATCTGCCGTATACAGTTTTTTGGGCCAAATAAAAATAAATAAATAAACACTATTTGTCAAACTTATACCTTTAACACTTCTCTTAAACTTGCAGAGGGGACACACAACATACTTTGATTCTGAACACATCATTGTCCCACAGAATTTGCAGAACAGGAAATCACGTCCCAGGGGATCTGCCATGGACCCGCTTCCAACGAAAGGCCAACTGAAAAGCCCAATTTCGCAAGGCTGGTTTAGAAGAATAAAGTAAGTCTGTAAGAGAACGTGAAAAACTAAAGACCGAATCCAAACTGTTCATTATAAAAGAGAATCAAATAGATAACTGTGAAATTCATACAGATTTCAGTTAATGTTCTTCATGGAGTCATTCAAATAACTTGATCATGAAACAAAATTAAAGAAAAATAAAAATAAAAACAGAGAAACAAGGCAACGACATAGTTTTCCAATATCACAACTGAAGCAACTCATAATCCATTAAAAGGATTCAGCGTTAAAGCTTCAGAACTATCCTACTACTCATTTCTATCAGATCAAGACCGAAAATAAGCTGTCGAATTTTGTTATTTCTCGTTTTGCGTTACTAAACAAACAGTAATTTTAGGGCATACCTTGTTTCGGAAATCTCTTTCTGGGAAAGATGCAGATGTTGCTCCGGAGTTCGATCAGTCCTCAAATTCTGTGAACCCTGGGATGATAAACCCTAAGCGGGCTTCTTATTGAGTCATATTAATCATCAAGGCCCAGTCCAGTTAGGTGTATATAGTAAAACGTCAGGTGTATTTAGCCTAACATGTGATGGCCTAAAGAGCAATTTAAGCTCGAGATCCATTATTTATTTATTTATCTTTAAATTATAACACTCCCAACGACTACGAGGGTCACACTAACTTGATTTACCTATTTTACCCTTCAATTTTCATAAAGCACAATTATGAGTACCGGTACTTTGAAAATGTTTCAAGGATACGAAAGTCACATAATTCTTAGAGCGGGTATGTTGTCAGTATGATGGTCATCTACTCGCATTTTAATTCAAATGCTCCTTTTTTCTTCTTGCTTGTAGTCAGATTCTTTTGGAAGATCATTTTTGGCGCCGTTTGGTAGGTGCGAAAATTCCAGGCAGCTGCTTCCATTCACCGATTAGTACACAGTTGTCAATGCTCCATCTCTCATTTCTTCTTTTCCAATGGCGTCGGAACACGGTTGCCAGGAAAACCATAAATGTAAGTATGACAAAAATATGGGCTCTTGATAGAGCAGTGAAATTGCCTTCACTGAAGAGTTCTCTTCGCTACTCTTCATTGAACAAAGTTTCTCGACGCAAGTGTAAGATAACATTTCATTTTCCTACTCAACCTTCTTTCTCCAAGTTTTCTAAGATCCACTGTTTTCTGAGAGATTTTTAACAATTGTCGACGTATAAAAGGTGGTAAAAATTATAAAAGGTATGTAATTGAATCTGAATCCTTGAGAACTACATTCGTTAGTTGTTGTTACACTATAAAAGTAAGTAATTGAATCTGAATCCTTGAGAACTACGTTTGTTAAGTTGTTACATTGCTTTCTCTATCTAAAAACCCTAGGAATTAACTTAAGTTATTGCATTGCTTTCTCTATCTAAAAACCCGATAAATTAATTATCGAAAGTTTTTGTTGGACAATCGATATTTTCTCCAATTCTGTTTGTTTTTGCTGGCTCGAATACACTTGCTACCATTCAAGTTCGATCGTTTGGTACTCGAAACTATCAACTGAACTTCGTACATCAACATGCAAGTATGACCAAAAAGATGGATTCTCGACAGTGCAGTGAAATTGCCTTCACTGAACAGAACTTCTCTTCGCTACTCTCATTGAACAAAGTTTCTCGATGCAGAAGTGTAAGACGACATTCATTTTCCAACTCAACCTTCTTTCTCCAAGTTTTCTAAGTAGGAGTAATAATAATAATAATAATAATAATAATAAAGCTTAATCCAGTGAGTAAATATGCATATAATTAATTTAAAATAATTCCTATATACAATTCAATAACATTGGATTGAAAACTTAAAAATAGACTCGTATGCTTATAAATTGTTTATGGGCAGCAATTTAGGTTAAGCTTCAAGTCTTTATTATTTCAATTGCCTAGTTTTATATAAGGCAATTACTCAACAATCTGTGTGCTCTTTTCCTGTTGTAATCTGATTAATTGCTTGTAGAAACCATTAGCTTTTCTAATAAGCTGTTCATGGCTTCCAATTTCCACAACTTTCCTCTGCTGTAGCACTGCAATTTTATGCGCATCACGAATGGTAGACAATCTGTGTGCTACCATGATTGTCGTTAGCCCTTGCATGAGCTTATCAAGTGCTTCTTGAACCGACTTCTCGGATGCTGTGTCCAACGCACTTGTTGCTTCATCTAGAAGAAGAATGGATGGATTTTTCAATATTGCTCTGGCGATTGCAATCCTTTGCTACTGCCCTCCTGATAATTGCACCCCTCGGTCGCCGACTTGAGTTTTATAACCTTCAGCCATTGTACTGATGAATCCATGAGCATTTGCCTCTTTAGTTGCATTGATTACCTCAATTTCTGATGCTTCCTCGTTTCCATACTTGATGTTATCATAAATAGTTGTCGAA
>JAWDEX010000003.1:2056891-2071111 GCA_035221805.1 Trichilia hirta | reverse complement strand
GGGTATTATTAGTATACCTTTCTTAGAGATGCAGTTAAAACGATAAAAAAATATCGAGACTGTAAATTACACAACGCTATTATTGGCCAGTTGTCGAAGAAACTTGCTACTTTAATAAGCCCCTGATCGGTTGTAAAGTAGAAGCTTGATTTGATTGGCTTATTACTTACTGGGCAGGCCTAGATAAAATTTGCCATAATTACTGTAGACTACTTTTTCAAGTGGATAGAGGCTGAACCTTTGACTACAATAACCAAAAAGAACACTACTACATTTGTGAAAAATTGTCTAATTTATTATTTTGACATTCCCCGAATTATAATAATAAATAATGGGAAGCAATTTGATAATGTCAATTTTTGAAGTTTTTGCTAAGAGCTAAATATCGATTTACGATTCATCTCTCCTGCTCATCCTAAGGCCAATGGACAAGTTAATGTTGTAATAAGTTAATCAAACAGCTACTAAAAAAAAGTTAGGGGACCACAAAGGGGATTGGATAGATGAACTGCCATAAGTGTTGTGAACCCTTAGGACGACCTCAAAAGCAATGACCAGAGAAACTCCATTTAACCTCGCCTATGCTACTGAGGCTGTTATTCTGGTGAAAATAAGGACTCTAAGCTTTCAGGTCAGACATTTAAATGAGGATCACAATGAACAATTGATGCGACTCGAGTTGAATCTGCTGAAAGAACAAGGGGATCTTATCGCAATAAAAATAATTGCCTACCAAAGAAAGATAGCTCGGTACTATAATCATAAAGTTTGGCCTCAAAAATTTGGTGTCGATGATTTTGTCGTTAAACGAATCAACTTCGATAATTATTTTTCCAAGAATGGTGCATTAGGGCCGAACTAAGAAGGACCATATTGGATTATAGAGTTAAGACGACTTGGGGTCTACAAACTATAATACCCAAACGAACGAAATATCAAAAAGTCATAGAATGCCGAGCTATTAAAACTGTATTACCCTTAATAATTGTATTTTATTCAAATGAAATCACTGACATCGTGATTACTGTTTGAGCACCTATTTATATCCTCATTGATTGTTTTATTATGCCATGATTATAAAATTAAGAATGACAATTCTAATCAACAAAGTTATTTCTACGACACTACTTAAGTCCATTCGATTTTAATAACTGCTCTACTGCGGTAATAAATTTATTACTTTTCTTACTTTAGTAATCGGTTATTTGGGACTACTTTGATCAACTCAGATAAAAAATTATCATCTACTTACAATTCTACTTTTATCAACTTGAAATTAGTAATTATTATCTACTTATAATTCTACTTTGATCAACTCAGAATCGGTAATTATTATCTACTTATAATTTTACTTTAATTGACTCAGAATCAATAATTATTATCTACTTATGATTCTATTTTGATGACTCGGATCGATAATTATTGTCTCCTCATAATTCTACTTTGATCGACTCAGATCGATAATTATTATCTACTTATAATTTTACCTTAATTGACTCAGAATTGGTAATTATTATTTACTTAATTCTACTTTGATCGACTCGAATCGGCAATTATTATTTACTTATAATTCTATTTTGATCAAATCAAAATTAATAATTTTTATCTACTTATAACTCTACTTCATTCAAATCGGAATCGAAAATTATTATCTACTTATCTTATATTTCTCCAACTTAAATAAGATCGATAATTTTATCTACACTTTTATCTTTACAGTTAAGGTAGCATCTTAAAAATTACGAAATAACCCCTCCGAGTTTCTACTATATCGCTTCGATGAAATTGTACTCTACATAATTTTTGCCAAGGTCGTCGTTACTTTGATAAGGGTAAAAATTTACCCTGAATCCTTTATTTTACCAACACTAACTTACATGGCTACTTAGCTCATTATTTACTAATTCATCGCCATTATAAGATATACACTTCATTTGCATTCATATGAACAATATGTACTTATAGTTCCACCAGTATTCAAAAGGTAAAAATATTTATACACAAAAAAAGGAAAAATCTAAGCTACTGTAGCTGCGATTTTCTTGTGGCCTCTTGTTCCCGCTGAATGGCTCGTCCGTCGTCTTAGCACCAACATCAGAATGTAAGGGATTCAAGGAAGGAGTTTGCTGCTCAAGACTAGCAAGAACGGTACCCGGGGCAAGAAGCAGGTGGGGGGTATTTCAATCGGCTCTTAATGCTATGGTTTATTTCTCATAGTAACAGTAGTCTCTGATAGTGGCTCAACCCCTATCTAAAGAGCTACTTCATCGAAGGGTCTTTCGACACCTAGCTTTGTAAAAAGTCAGTTGAAGTTTACCTCGAGTAAGCATTCCTCCACTGATGCATTAACATTCCTAAGCCTAAATGGTACTCCGTCCTAGTATTAATCTCAGGCTTGATCATCGACAGAGCGAAGATCTACCTATAGTTTTTGGACAATGGCCTTTGACTTCAGTAACTCTTGACCCTGAGAGTGCGCTTCTATTTTTAGCCTTTCTATTTTCTCTCAAAGGCCCCTGATAGTGTTATCCTTATTGTGAAGAAGGTCAGTGAAGGTTCTGTTTATCCTTCGCAGCGATTCCAGGTTCCTCTTCAGCTACAGAGCCTCTCAATCAGAATTTTTTATCCTGAATTCTGCAATCGCGACCCTCTTCTATAGATCCTTCCTAATCTTTGCCTAACCCTGGTAATCTCTCTCTAATTTCTTATTCAAACTGAGGATCTCCTTCTTCAATCGTTTATTCTTTCGGCCTTAGGCAATCGCACCCTGAATATGCGACTTTATCTGTTCCTATTGTCAGGCGAGCACGTGGGCAACCTGCAGAATGAATAGTTAGTGTCTGTGAAATTTTTGAAAAAAAAAAGACAAGATAAGAGTAAGGCTTACCATTATTGAAGAGTCTTGCACGTAGTTGATCATCGTCTCAGGAGAGAAACTGCCTATCTTCTCGTTAATAACCCTATTTATAAGGGGGATTACTACATTAATGAGTGAAAAAAGGCAGGTTGCTATCGATCTCTTGTTTTCAAAAATACTAGAGAGCTTTAGCTCTGGCACAAATACATAGGGAAGAACAAAGTGTTGGGGAATTACCAGTATCGATACCCTAGGCAAAGAAGCTGAGGCACATTGGCTAGACTCTAATGTATCAATAGAGCTGGATCTTATGGCTCAAGAAGCTATAATAGTGCTGCTCAATAGCTTATTTTGCCCCTCTCCGAATTTAGGTCTTTTCTTAGTTAGTTAGAGAGAGCTATAGCTACTATCAGATATCTCCTGAAGCAGAGCTAGGGCTTTGCTTTTGTCCTTTGCGAAGGCCTTTGAAGCTTTTTGTCGACGTTGGGGAGGGGATGGCGACATCTGACTTAGCTCGGCCCCCTTATTGGCTCTCTTTGTGACCGTCAAGTGCCCTGAGATGGAAGAATATTGATCTCTCTCAAACATATCTACAAAATAAAACTGAAAAAACTTAGTTCCTCCTAGAAGGACATTGGAGTATTTATGATGTCTTACCCTTTACTTTCATCCGATTGAGGGCGAAACGCGAGATATGGGAAAAGACTAGACTCGATTCTATTAAGAAAGCCTCTGACAGGATCTTCTTTTGATCAGCAGCAATGTTCCCGAGTGAAGTTATTCTCCTTTTTGACTTTTGACTCAGAGCAAAGTGACCTGACCATGCCATAGCTGACCCAAACTTATTTAGGATCTTCCCTCTTGCGGCAAGATCTCATTCGCCCCCCATAAAAAATTATTTGTCCTTTTGGTACTTATTATTGGAAAGATTCTCTTTCACCGAACTAGGAGTTCCCGGCTTAGTTTGCAGATAGTATCAACCAGGGCTAAAACCTAAATTTTTTCTTAGTATGTATATGTAGGCCACCTTGGGAATACTTAAAGGCTCGCAAAAATATTTTTACCATAGCACGTATAGGCCGGCTAAGATCTTCTAACTATTGGGCACGAGTTGGCACAGAAAAATCTGAAAATATATGAGCACACTCGCAAAAAATGGCTGAAGCAATAGTTTTACTCCTAACAAGACCAGCTCTTAGTTGAAAGCAATTTTATTAAGAGGGGGCGAGCTCGACATTTTACCCTTACAAGTAGCCCATATGATTACCAAGTTATCCACCTCACAAATCTCTCCATACACACATCGAGGTTCTGTGTGGTGACTATGGAAGAGAAATAATTGGCCTCGAACTTGGCCTCTATTTTGAGAACTTATATCCTTCGCTCGAGCGCATAGGCGAATCTGGTACTGGGTTGACCTTGATAATTTTTTGAGGTGACTGATCTGGGGACCCAACTCGATAGCATTCACTACTAGCACTCATATCTTACATGCATACAATATGACGTCAGGACATAAACAGTACGAAGAATCAGTGTTTTTCGAGTCTAATGGACGATATCGACCTCGCAATTTCCCTCTCCCTACCTATCCCCACATCCCCAACTACACCTCAGTTAGTGAGGACCCTTTTTTGGAGACTTCTCAATAAAGGCCAGCGCCACAATCTCCTCCCATGTAGGTGACAAACTTGCCACGACGCTGTCATAAAAAAAAATATAATAAAAAGAATAAGTAGTATCTTACCGATTAAACAAACGGTGAAATAGTAGTGCGAGAGGCTTTGTTGCTAACGGACATAGGCAGCGCAAAAGTACAAGGCTCAGAGAAAATACGAGAATGGCTTAGATAAGTCGAGAATACGAAAATAGGAGATGAAAAGTAACTAGGGTTATTTATATTTACCCAGTCAATAATCAAGCAACGCAATGTATGCAAATGGTCACTCTATGAGTGGTCAAAAACGAGCCATATCGCATGGGTCTCAAGAGGGCACTCTAGAGCATCGCACCAATTCAAAAGCAGCCACCGATCTGTTTACACATGGCTATACCATGAGTTATGAGAAGGCGTCATACTTTAGTAAAGTTTTTTCAGAAAACAGCAGGTAAGAATTGAAGTACTTGCATTTAATGAAGACTGTTAGCTGCTCGAAGTATCCAACTACCTATGACAGAAAATCGAATCACCTCAGCAAATTAAAGTTATTCAAATTTCTGCTCTCATTTTACAATAGCAGAAACTTGGGGGGTTTATGTTAATAATTTTATTGACTCAGTATTTCTCAATCCTAGCTATTGTTAAGTACGTGACCTGACCCATCTCTAGTTGTCTCGGTATTTCGACTGCTGCCTTGATTATCGAGGCAATCAAATTTCATTTCAAAAGTGGGAGATTCGAATGGAACAAGCAGGTACATTTTTTAAGGAGCAGTTTGGGCTTCTCATCACGTTAAGGGGCGTTATGCCCTACTAGTTGCAAGCATTTATTGCACCCTTTAGCCTGACATAGAATAGTGGTGAAAGGACCTGCCAGAAGATTATACCTTATCTTGTCTAATCAGGTTCTCGTTCTCCAATGCTCGCATGTGTAAATGCTTTATAAGTAGTAAAATTGCTACATGAAAAAAGGGAATTCTTTGGATCATTTTCATTTTGATAAGAGAGAGAGTTCAACTTGCAAAGATCAGCCTTCTCTTATAAATATTTTCCGAACCCAGTATCTTGAGTCGATAAATTGCTCTAATACTCTTAATTTGTTTCTTTCTTTAACTTAGTCTTAGATGATCCATTGACTTAAGTTTCGGAATTTATTTGCCGATAATTCGGTTTTACTCTTAATTCGTTTTTTTTTTTTCAAGCAATTTTCTAAAAGTTTTTGTTTGGAGCTAAACACAATTTTGCACGGCCTCTATATTAATTATAATAATAAAATTTATATAGTATAATAAAAAAAATTTAGGCGTCAATAATTATGATAAATAATGACCATGCTAACCACCACCGTTAGCACTCATCACAAGTGATGAGATGTGGAAATAAATAATATTAGAAATTGTTATAATTTTGGGACCTACTCGATGAAAATTGCATAACTTGTGATAAAAAAAATTTAAATATATAACTTATTTAATAATTCTTATAGATTTATCACATTATTCTATTTTTCTCTAGTTACATTCTGAGCGTGTTTGATAACGTAGATAGAATAAGATAGGATTGAATTATGAACAATGTTTTGTTGTATTTAATGTAAGACAAATAGGATTGGATTAGATGTAAAATTTTATTTTAAAGATTATTAAAAAATTAAATATTTAAAATTTGATTTAATTAATAATATAATTAAATTAATTCAAATAAAAATTAATTAAATATTCAAACAATAATTCAAATTTAATTATTGCAATTTATACGAAATAATTATATATTCGAATAATAACTTAAATATAACTATTATATAATTAAATAATTTTTATTTATAAATATATATCTTAAATTATTATTGATTTAAATAATATACATAAAACAAATAAATAAATATAAATTTCATATTAACAATAAATTTAAATTTATTAAGGATTTTAATTATTTATAAAAATTAATAAAATATTTTGTTGTAAATTATTGTTAAAATTTTAATATATAACTATAATTATTAAATAATATAAAATTAAAAAATAATTATCCTATCTCATACCACATCATTTATCGTAAGATGCAATTAAATAAAATTATCCCAATCCCAATCGTATTGATATGCATGCCAAACACCTATATGAATAAAATTTGATAATTTAGATTTGAGCCAAAGTGAAACAAAATTAAAGTGTTATAAATATTTGTAATAATAAAATTAAATAATTATAGTATTAACATTATATTAGTCGAATAAAAATATTTTGATATAAAATTAGTTAGTAAATTTTTCTAATAAAAAATTAGGGACTAAAATCAGAATTTCCTTTTTTTTTTTTTTTCATGTATTTAAATTATTTGTAGTTCGAAGAATGGATATGAATTATTGATTTAAAACATGAAAATATGTGGTAAATGATGAGGAGGAGTTGTTGGTTACATAGCTGGCAAAAGGTTGGCTAGGTCAGCTAACGTTTCAACCGCAAAGCAATTTCTTTCCCTTGTCTTTCTCTAATTGGCTAATCATCATCGCTTCCCTCTCTCTCTCTCTCTCTCATTTGCTTTGTTGAATTCCAATCAGTTTCTTTCTCTTATCTTTGTCTGGCACTGCGATTAGGGTTTTAATTAGGTGGAAGACTTCGATCAAGGTTCTGTATGAATTTGTTTGCTTCCGCCAACGTTGTTAATGAAGTGATTTTTCTTTTCTTGATTCGAAATGAAGGAAATCTGAGGTGAAAAGTGTGAAGAAAAGGAAAAAGACGATTGCTCTTTATAAGGTATTATTGAAACGAAATTGCAGGAAAAAGAAATCTGGTGTTGGAAATGAGCGCGTCGAGGTTTATAAAGTGCGTTACCGTCGGCGATGGTGCCGTTGGTAAAACCTGCATGTTGATTTCTTACACCAGTAACACTTTTCCTACGGTCAGTTACTAATTCTTCATTTCTTTTTGTCTGCTCTCTCTTGGTGGTGGTTGATTTGTTGTTGCATGATAATGCGGTTCCGTATTATAGTTTTTCCTGAATTTTCAAGTTTGTAATTGTTTGGGGAGTTTCGAATTTGAATGTTTGAGGGTTTTAATGCATAAGAAGGCAGATCAGGTTTTATTGCAAGTGATTGCAATAAATCTTCGTGCTAAGCTTGATAAAAAGAAACCTGGATTGTGAGACTATAAATTTCTATAATCTAGAGAATTATTTGCCATTTAGTATTGCGTATTACTAGTTTATGCTGTCTGTGTCGGGTGCATAAAGTTGAAAATAGTAATTATAGACTCACTGGTTGACCTTCTTTTTGAATTGTGCTTGGGGAACAGGATTATGTGCCAACCGTATTTGACAATTTCAGCGCAAATGTTGTTGTTGACGGAAATACTGTTAACTTAGGGTTATGGGATACTGCTGGTAATTTTCTAGATCTTATTTTTAATTTTCTTTTACTTATTTATCAGTTCAAGCAATTTACTATTCTGTTTGTATTAATTGGTTGCTTCTCAACAGGCCAGGAGGATTACAATAGACTGAGACCTTTAAGTTATAGAGGAGCAGATGTGTTTATTCTTGCATTCTCTCTCATTAGCAAGGCCAGCTATGAAAATGTTGCCAAGAAGGTTTGGAATTTACTACGGCTTCTGCTTTTGAGTGATATGTGTTTAATGCAAGTTGTATTCAAATTGCAATGTATTTACTGATATATTGTTTGATTAATTTTGTTTCAGTGGATTCCGGAATTGAGGCATTATGCACCTGGTGTTCCAATAATACTTGTTGGAACAAAGCTTGGTAAGATTCTTCGTTATCCTTTTGTCTCATTTATATTACACAGTGCTTTTTCTAAGCACCTGTGAGAAGTTGTGTGTTTGTGGCTGATGGTTGGTTTGACTCTCTAGGAACCAGGCTTTGGGCAATTTTTTAATGGATTCTAACCACAAGACCAAGGGCTATAGAACTTGTGAACTGAAAGGATGAGGAGAAAATTTTTTGGAAAGAAAGATACTTTGTCCTGGGAAATGAGAGAGTTGCTCTAAATGAAATGTGTAATTATGAAAGACTAATCATTATTCATGTAGTGCAGAAAAGCTTTTTAGGAAAGAGTGTAATTATGAAAGATGAATCATTATTCCTGTACTGCAGAAAATACTTTATAGAAAACTTATGTTGACTGGGAATTTAAAATGGAACTAACTAATGCTAGAACAAGCGAGGAAGCCAATGCAATTATAAGAGGTAGGATTAAATTCCTTTAAAAACCTTCCCAGACATCAGTAACTGAATTTGATCTCCTTTTTCCTGCTCCTCCAAATCAACTTTCTCATCCAATGGACAGGTTCCTTGGCGTGTGAGGATGAGTGACTGAGGCTCCAAATTTCTTGCATCATAAATGAAAGCAATGGTCTATTGATGTTCAGTCACTCCAATAAGCGATGCAATGTCAAGATACATTGCATTGTGTCATTAAGTTAAGCATCAGTTTCCTTTTGGTCAAACATGTAGATGTGATATAAGATATGACCATCTAGTATGGGATTTATTGAAAATTATTGACGTTATGTGTTTTGATGTTTATGTATTTACAACATGATACTAATCTTGTGTGGATTTGTCTTTGTATCCCTTCTGATGGTAGCAATGATTAGGTGTTATAGACATCTACTCTGCTATAGAATTAGTAAGTGGCATTTTGTTGTTGTCACCTGCCTTGGTGTTGGTTAGTTGATTGATTATGGTTGCTGTTCAGAATGATTTTCGTCATTTGTATTTGTATTTTTGTACGTCTAATTGTTGGGGATGATTGGTTGTGAAACCAGCAATGATAATCATTACTCAATAATTCTAATAATATATGTACAATTCATATGAATTATTGCATTATTTTAGTGTATCATCTATAACCTTTTCTTTGCTTACCATACATTGTTAATTGCTAATCCAGATACTTATTCCTTGTAGTCTGATTAGTATAATTGCATATTCATCTTCATCATTCATCCTGTTCTGCCAATTGCAATTTAAATTGTGATAGATTTTGATTGATGCTATTGATTGAAAGTTATTTATCATTTTATAACCTTGTTTTTAACCAGTCTTCCGCTCTAATTTTTTTTGGGTGCTTTGAAATATATTTCTTTCTGTGAAAGTTTTCCGCAGCTTTTATATTCTCTTTGTCATTTACAGATCTTCGAGATGATAAACAGTTCTTCATAGATCATCCTGGTGCAGTTCCCATTACTGCAGCTCAGGTAAAGATTTCTGCATCCTCAATGTATTATTTTGACTTATGTTTCCTGTTATACCCCTTAAAAATTTTATACTTTTTGATCCGGATTTACTTTTTATCAAAGGGAGAGGAGCTGAGGAAGCTGATTGGTGCTCCTGCCTACATTGAATGTAGTTCAAAGACACAACAGGTACTCATATTCTTTTTGTCACTTCATCCTTACACGAACATGACATATTTTTCAGGCCCTTGTTTATGATGATGTTTATGTGATGCAACTGCAGAATGTGAAGGCAGTTTTTGATGCAGCCATAAAGGTGGTGCTGCAACCTCCAAAGCAAAAGAAAAAGAGGAGCAAGTCACAGAAGGCTTGTTCCATACTGTAATAGATGAAAGACTAGGTCTTGACAGAAGAGAAAATGACATGAATTTGCCAGCGAGCCTTATTACACAAGTCTTTCGTTGCAATACCTTTTTCAGTTCCATGAGGAAGCAGCAATCTAGCCGTGGTTGTATAATCTCTGACTGACATTCTAGGGATTTCTGTGGAAGCATCAGATGGTTTATTTCTCAAATTTTTACTTATTATTAGCCTGTGATTTGTATTTGAATGACTAAGCATTCCTTTTAACTCTTTTGCTTTTCATGTTTGTATTTCGTCTTGTGTATGAATCAGTTTTAGATGTGAGAAAGAATCGCTGTTAAAAAACACCCATTCCCGTTTACGTTCTCAATCCTTTGCATTAACATATAACAACATCAATCTATTTCCATTGTTTCTTATATATATTGCATGAGGTTGGGGCAATGCATGTTAGCTTAATATTAATTCTTGCCTATCCAATCCATTTGATGCATAACTATTTTTTAAAATTCATATCTTATGTTATAGAGGCTTTGAATTTCTGTTGATAGTCTTTTTAAATGTTGGTAGAAATGCATTATATATCTGATATGAAATAATTTGTAAGATGTATATGGTGAAAGACTATTTTCAGATCGATGAAAACAATTCGACGAACTTCAAAGACAACGGCTGGATGGGTTTTCATTTTTGATTTAATTTTATTAAAAAGACCATCTTGTGCAGAACTACATGGTAAGTGATAAATAGTTAATACAAACCAACATCAAATATTAAATATTTTTATTTCAACATAAAAGAGACTCTTTTTTGCATTCAAGGTGTTCAAAGTTATTTGCATTTCTAACTTAAAGACGCAGACCATTCTTGAAACACGCAAGAAATTAAAAATATATTTAGATTTTATTTTTATAAATGAAGATAAAAAATTGATATTTTATAAGAAAATTTTCCAGTCATATTAGATTTTACGTAATAACAATTGATGTATTTATCAAAAATAAAAAAAAAATGAATTGTTATATATTTTGTATTTCGTTTTAAGGAGTTTTTCTTAATAGATTAAAGGAATTATTTCAACACACACACAGAGAAAAATAAATAAATAGAAAATCAGAGGAAGAAAATGACTAACCAGAATTCGATTCAAGTTTCAGTACATCCCATGAAATATTACCTAATTTTATATTTTCCTGCTGATATAGGACAATAAGCAATAAACTTCTCGCATCGTTCACTTCCACTCTTGTAAAATAATTGAATTAAGGTTTCGGTCAACCAAATTGAAAGACTAGTTGAGTTACGACTTCCGAACTGCTCACTAGTCATTAATCACAGCCATACACATGATCAGATGCGCCGTCCAGTGATGCTACTCTTTGAAATAAATTGAATTACCAGTTCTCTCCTTTCTTTCAATCTATCGAGGCTCCAACCAAATTAAAGAGGAAAACGATGTTGATCGGAGCAGAAGACGAAGAGAAATGGCTGGCCGAAGGGATCGCCGGCCTTCAACATAATGCGTTTTATATGCATCGCGCTTTGGTAACTTTATCAAATTCTAATTCTCACAAACCCTTAGTTTCCATTAACTAATCCTATTTCCACTACGATCTACACTCTGATTATATTTTTTCGTACCATGATCTCAGGACGACAATAATCTGAGAGAAGCTCTCAAATACTCAGCTCAGATGCTCTCCGAGCTTCGAACTTCCAAACTGTCCCCTCACAAATACTACGAATTATGTAAATTTGTCCTTTGGTTCTTTATAAATTTGTTATTTTGATTGATTCCGTAAATTTTTAGTTGTAATTTTATTTAATTCTGTGTTTGAAGACATGCGAGCTTTCGATGAATTAAGGAAACTGGAGATGTTTTTCAAAGATGAAAGTAGGCATGGTGTATCAATCATTGATCTGTATGAGCTTGTTCAACACGCTGGCAATATATTGCCTAGACTGTAAGTGTTAAACAATGGAGCAACTTTTATTTTTTTCCTTTTTGGGATAAGCTTTTATACAGCTTATGTGATTTCAGTTTATATTAAACTCATGTCGTTAATCTATACCAGGTATCTGCTATGTACAGTTGGGTCTGTATACATTAAATGTAAAGAGGCTCCAGCAAAGGACGTCCTTAAAGATCTCGTGGAAATGTGCCGTGGCATTCAACATCCAATACGTGGGCTCTTTCTAAGAAGTTACCTTGCTCAAATCAGCAGAGATAAGTTACCAGATATTGGTTCTGATTATGAAGGGTGAGAAACTCATCTGGCTAAACGAAGAGTCGTTCATTAATAGGATTAATTTGACTGCTTTAACTTGTGTTTGACTTAATTGTCGCAGTTTGCAAGTAGTATATCAGAATGAATACTGATGACTTATCCAAATGTGCTGCTATGTTCCTGCAGAGATGCTGACACTGTGATGGATGCTGTAGAATTTGTGCTACAGAATTTTACTGAGATGAATAAGCTTTGGGTTCGAATTCAGCATCAGGTTTATTGAGCATCTGCTAACTCTTATTGTGTTTGTACATGCATGGCACCACAGTACTTGCATGCCATAGAAGTAGAAATGAATCATGAGAGCATGACTTTTGGCCATGCAGGTGTTATGGTGCTTGTGAATCATTCATACTCTTTGGTGATCCTGAGTTCAGGCGTTCAATTGGGCTTTCTGGTCTGCAGGGACCTGGTCGTGTGAGGGAGAAGCGGGAAAAGGAAAGGAATGAGCTTCGTGATCTCGTAATATCAAAATCTGAAACTTGTCATTCGTTGAAACAGTGGATGTGTATAACATGTTTCTACAGTGAATTTATGCTTCTATTTATCTGAATTTCTTTATTAGGTTGGAAAAAACCTCCATGTTCTTGGTCAGATCGAAGGTGTGGACCTTGAGATGTACAAAGACAATGTTCTTCCCCGAGTTTTAGAGCAGGTCAAATGATATGTTTCTTTTCACAAGTTAGTTCTGATTCAGAGAAAAACAGGCTCTGTGATTTCTAAGTTGATCCCAATTGCCTTGTGCAGGTTGTGAACTGTAAGGATGAACTTGCCCAGTGTTATCTGATGGATTGCATAATTCAGGTCTTTCCAGATGAGTACCATTTGCAAACCCTGGAGACACTATTGGGTGCTTGCCCCCAGCTTCAGGTATGTTCCATAGCTTACACTGGAGAATGCATTCTCATTATAGTTCTTGTTGGGGGAAATACGATCAATTAAAGTAGCATACTGACTATTTTCCTTTGTGTATCATCTTTTTCATGCTCAGCCGACAGTTGACATGAAGACAGTGCTATCCCAACTAATGGATAGGCTGTCAAATTATGCTGTTTCGAGTGCAGACGTGAGTTATCTAAATACTATTTTTGCTTGTTGTTCTGTCACATTTTGTTGGTTATACTTTTTATTTTTCTTTGGCCAGGTTCTACCTGAATTTCTGCAAGTTGAAGCTTTTGCTAAACTGAGCAATGCCATTGGGAAGGTAACATGGTTGCTTTCTGAGGTTGCAAATTTACTTTTAACTTTTTGTAGTCCTCTGAAAGATATAATTGTTGAAGTAAAACTTAAAAAGTCCATAATTGTCAGCGAAGAGAAGTAATAAGTGGGATCTGAACTTAAGTTTTTTGTACAAATCATGTTGGGGTGATGACATGAAGAAAATTAAAAAAAGAAAAATAGTAGAGGAGTTTGATGATGATTTCTCAAACATTTCCCTTTTCCCTTTTTCTCCTTTTTCGCTTGTTCTTATTGAGGAAAGGGGTGGATTGGGTGGGAGGAACAAATATGATATGCTGAAGTTAGTGTGTGGAGTTGTTTACTTGCAAGTTTATCACCAATCTTCAATGGCAGGTGATAGAAGCACAGGTTGACATGCCTATTGTTGGAGCTATATCTTTGTATGTCTCTCTTCTTACGTTTACACTTCGAGTTCATTCTGACCGACTTGATTATGTTGATCAAGTACTGGTATGTTTCCTTTCAAGTCGTAATTATTTAAGTTCCTATATGTTTTCTTTTCTGCTAGACATGCTAGCATAATGTGCTTGCTGCTTAATGTATTCATATAACATAGATTGCGTCTTCATTGAACTCCCATTTGTGTGTTGATAACGTTGGAGAATACTTTAGAGGGCTT
>JAWDEX010000003.1:2045251-2056881 GCA_035221805.1 Trichilia hirta | reverse complement strand
GTTCTTATACATGCTGAATAATCTTACAGGGAGCATGTGTTAAGAAGCTATCTAGTACTTCAAAGCTCGAAGATAGTAGGGCGACAAAACAAGTTGTTGCACTTTTAAGTGCCCCATTGGAGAAATATAATGATATTGTCACTGCCCTGATGCTTTCAAATTATCCCAGAGTTATGGACCACCTTGATAATGGAACAAATAAAGTGATGGCAATGGTTATTATTCAAAGTATTATGAAAAATAGTACTTGCATATCAACTGCAGATAAGGTATAGTTCTCTTCTGTTTGTCTGGTGATATTAAGTTTTCCTCTTGAAAAGATGCTTAATATGGTCATTGTAGGTTGAAGTGTTGTTCGAATTAATAAAAGGGCTCATCAAAGATTTGGACGGAACTGCTCAGGATGAGGTGAATGTCAAAAAAGCTTTATTCCTGTAGGGATTTCTTGTAAGCTAATGTTTAAATTTAGAACTATCCCTTAACGTACTGTTTATTCATCATTGAATTTCATGTGTTATGTGTTGTCCATGGAATTTACCTTTGCTGGTTAAATTATTAAATAGTGACTCCTGTTTATTTGTGGATGCTGGGCTTATATGCCTACCAATAGCTTGATGAGGAGGATTTCAGGGAGGAACAAAACTCTGTTGCTCGTCTCATACATATGCTTTATAATGACGACACAGAGGAAATGTTGAAGGTGATTAGAGCCTTTTTGCACACAAAATATTTTATTGTGCTTATGTAAATATTTACCGTTCTGCTGGAGACATTTTGATCTTTTTAACAAGCTTGACCTTTTGAACTCTCTCCTAGGTTTTGTTTTGTTTTTTCTTCTCTTATTTTGGTTTACTTATGTGATACTAATACATTTATGTTTCGTGATTCACTAATATTCAGATTATATGTACGGTGAAAAAGCATATTATGACCGGAGGACCGAAACGACTACCATTTAGTGTTCCTCCTCTTGTGTTTTCTGCACTCAGGGTATGATTCTTTCATTTCTAGATTCTTTCTTTGTTATTTCATTGCATTCATCTTTACAGCATCGAAACAAGGTATATTGTGTGAAAACATGGGACAGTGAATCTGGAACTAAGGGACCAGAATGTAAGTTGTTGTCAGTTTTTTGTTAGCTCCCCTGTGATGTTTTAACTGTTATTACGGTTGTGTATCTTATTTCCGATGGTAAACTTAAAAAGGAGGAACATTTTAGATAGTAGTCTGTATCATTAAGGAATTAATCAAAGAAGCCGTATTAGTCTTTATTTTCTCCTTGGATTTACCTCTTGTATTTGAGCATGCATGGGATTTTTAGTTCATAGTGTTTCCAAATGAAAAATTTAAAGGATTTCTCTGGATTTGGTTTCTGTCTTGCAGTTGGTTAGGCGATTGCAGAGTCAGGATGGAGATATAGCTGGAGAAGAAGTGCCTGCCACACCAAAGAAAATATTTCAGCTTTTGAGTCAGGTTTCCATTTAATAAATTCATAATTTGTAACAAGAAGAGGTTTTGCAATCTTCATGTTCTTAGGTTGACGCTATTGTCTATACAATTATGTAATAAATCTGTTAAGGTAGACATTTTCATTCACTGCTATACTGTTTCTGAAGATATTTTTATTATCTTTTTTCTATTTACAAGATCTGACTCATGTTATTTGGACTTGCCTTTACTACCCAAAGCTGGTTTGGAATTCCTTTTGCTGTCACCTATGTGTTATTCTTCCATCATCATATCTGTGGTTCACCTGCTTTAATTGCAGACTGTTGAGGTTCTTTCATCTGTCCCGTCACCTGAACTGGCATTGAGATTGTATCTGCAATGTGCTGAGGTAAGTTTTGACTAATCCCAGTGCCGCATAAGGAGTTTGTACCTGCTTGAAATATGCAATTTTTCACATTGTAGGCATGACGTGTCCTTCAAATTTATGGACATGTCACTTTCATGTTGCCTAAGACTGTCAAGCCACATTAATCCCATACAATGCATCAGTTAATTTACTAATGGAATCTTGTAGTTACTATTAATCTTACTCAATAATTTATATAAAAAGAATATATGCAACTGAAAAGGAGATTCCATGTATAATGCATAACAGCTTTTGCTGGTTGGTAAACTGTTAAGCCTAACCTCTAATCATTTTCATGTGTTGACAATCAGGCTGCTAATGACTGTGATCTCGAGCCTGTTGCCTATGAATTTTTCACTCAGGCTTTTGTGATATATGAAGAAGAAATTGCGGTAATTACTCATGAATTAATTTTTGTGACTAATTACCTTATACATTTTTGAATTAATTTGATAAACTAAAATGTGTCACACTGAGAAATCTTTAATTTACATTCTTATTTTGTATACTTTGTCCATGCTTTTAGGACTCCAAATCCCAGGTGACAGCAATACATCTGATAATTGGAGCTCTACAGAGGATGAATGTGTTTGGTGTTGAGAATCGGGATACTTTGACACACAAGGCCACTGGGGTAAAGTACTTGGATTGCTTATGTTTATTTTGCTTTGTCGGTATTCCTAAATCTTTGACATTTTTCTCTTTGGTCAGTATTCAGCAAGGCTTTTAAAGAAGCCTGATCAGTGCCGAGCTGTTTACGCATGCTCACATCTCTTTTGGGTTGATGGTCAAGATGGAGTTAGGGATGGAGAAAGGTAAGCAGCCTCATACTTAACATAAGAAGATGTTAACTTGCATAGTTTCACGGTTTTGTTTAAGTCCATGCATCAATTTTGTGAGCATATTCTTTATTTGTTGAGAGTGTATTGTTATGTTTCAACTATTTGTTTCTAATGGTGTAAGAATTGATACATATTAGGGAAGTAACGTATACTTCCCTTGATTGGGAAGAGAATTGACTGTTAGTGTTTGTACTATTACAGGGTCCTTCTTTGCCTAAAGCGCGCTTTGAGGATTGCAAATGCTGCTCAGCAAATGGCCAATGTGGCACGGGGCAGCAGCGGGCCAGTCATACTCTTTGTTGAAATACTGAACAAGTGAGTAGCTTGGAGTATTACTGTATTCATTTTTCTCTCATCACAACTTTTACCAATATGTTGAAATAATTGTGACTGAACTGTTTCAGGTACCTATATTTTTTTGAGAAAGGAAATGAACAGATCACAAGTTCAGCAATCCAAAGTTTGATTGAATTAATAACTGCTGAGATGCAGGGTGACTCTGCAACCCCAGATCCGGCTGCTAATGCTTTCTTTGCCAGCACAACGCGATACATTGAATTTCAGAAAAAGAAAGGTGGTACAATGGGTGAGAAATTTGATTCGATCAAGATGTGACTTCCCAGAGCATGCTGAAGACCATCTCGGAACAGTAAAGACGAACTTCCTAAAAGTGTCAAAATTAGTTTTAGGTTCACTTTTAGCATTCAAAAGAATATTGTTTTCTTCAATTAGGGGGTATTTTTTGTTGTCATTGTCACATTAGGCTTATATGACTTCCAATAAATTATACTAAAACCTGACACTTCTTTAACCTGTGCAACTAATTCAGGTTAACCTATTGAATGTGTTTATTACATTGTCCTGATATCCCAACAAATTTTTTTGATTATAACCTGAAAGAAAATGAGAGATTATAAATTATTTTTGAGACAGAAATTCCTACAAATATTTTTGTTCTCAGTATGGAGCTGCTGATAATCCCTCTCGCTATCTTTCTTTTTACTGGATTGTACATGACAGATTAAATGGAATATTTTTATTGCTAGATCCAAGTTTGCTATCAAGGAAGGTTTCACATAAAGGATAGCTTTTGGGTATGCGAGAACAGCATTTGGTAATGGTTAGAATTTGATGGTCCATGGTAAAATGATGATACCTGGAAATTACTTGTCACATTAAAAGTCATCATAAAAATATAAAGAAGAAATAGAAAACGCATTCCTAAATCGAAAAAGCGTCCTTACGTATTACTCGTGAATGTATCTCGTTTCAGCACAAACAGGTAAAAACCAAGGCAGATTCAGTGAGTCGAGTAGTCAAGGAACTGGGATTTTCACGCTAACAATAATGATGAGCATGGGGGCTCAAAATGTGTAATCGGCGTAATCTTAGGCTCATTTAAAAACAATTAGTGGGTTTAATCAAAATCAAACATATTTCATCTGCTTCCCATTCCCAACTTTTGAATAGATCATTTTCGATGATCTCTTCACGATCTAAGTTGGCAGGTTTTTTGGAAAACTTGAATTTTCGAATCATCTTTTTTTATTTAGGTTAACTTTTGCGTTATGCAAATTTTGACTTCAGGAGCCCCCAATTGAATCTTTTGACGTTCAAATTAGAATGAAATTCGCTTTTACCTCGTTTTGTTAATAATCACATTGGGTATGCCGGATAATGTTGGCAGCCATTGCTTAATCCTGATAAGAGCTGTTGAGAGTTGGATTTAGATATTGTATCAACAAATAAAAAACAACGGTCAAATTTCAGTAAAAGGCCCCCTCAAATTCAATAAAAAACAATAGTCAAATATTCAATAAAAAGGCCCCTCAAAAATATTCAATGCAAGGAAGAATCACGTCGTCTCATTTGTTATTTCTATTTTTTTATGATTTTAAGTATTTAACTATTTGACCTCAACTTTCTTTCTTTTTTTAATTTTTTAAATAATTTCGATAAACCAAACTGAGACTTTACTTGTGATTTATTTATATCGACTTGTCTCTTGCACTTGTTTTGTACTGCTAAACAATCGTTAAATTCAGGAAGAAATCATTTACAAATTTCGAGTTCTAATTTTGTAGTAGTACACCATTTTTTATAGAAGAATCTGAAAGTCTTGTGCGTCTTTTGTTTGACTAATATAGACCGTTTGGAAGTCGGAAAACTTATGGAACTCAAGAACTTCAAACGAGGTAGCGTGGTTTGAAGGGAAAGTAATGACTAGGAAACAAATATCAGTAATGAAGTGCGACAGGAAGTAGCAAGACCTTCGCTGGATTCTAATAGCCGACGATGGTGCATATGTCCTCAACTGGGTCTTGTAAAAGTTGCCAAATTAAGAAACCACTTCGTCTTCTCCCATATTAGTTCCGACTGACTTACTACTCTCGGCATATTGATTTCACTAGCATGGGGACGGTTTAAACTGTCGTCGTTATTTCTAATTAAACGTATCTTTTGAGATTCTGTTTTGAAAGAGAATCTGGGATATCAATCAAAATTTTGCAGAGGCTTTTGTGTGGGGAAGACGGTTTATGAGATTGGTATATAACATTCAATTTCATAAAATTTAATCAATAAGGTTTTGAAGAGGGTGGCAAAACATTGTACAGCCATGGAAGTGATTTGGGGAACGAGCAGGGTAAACACTCTGGAGTAAGTTGACATGAGATTTTCAATTTTTTAAGGAATTCAACTTAGGAAAGCTGTCACTATACAGTGCAGAAACAATATTCAGGAGCCGGGTTTCATTTCTCAAATGTCGCACTGATTGGTCACCGGCGACGACTGTCATTCCGGTTTTACAAAATGATTGGATTATCCCAACGAAATGCCCAATTCTTAAACAAAGAGGTTTTAGTCTTTGCCATATGATGAGCTTATATGAATTTCCTTGGGAGAAAGTTTGTGAAATTAATCAGTCTGTGCGGGTTGCAGGTTGCAGGGTATTAGTTCGGGCGGGGAACTGGGGGTTGAGAACACAAAATCTGATGGATCGACTGATGTGACTGAGGACTTGAATTATCAGAACTTTTTTCTTCGTCATGATTGCGAGGAAAATTTTTCTTTGAGATCAATTTCTCTAATCCGAAGAGAGCTTCCAGAATCAACTCGCGGATAGCCTCTTCTTCCAAGGACTACTTTCTGAAACTTTGAGTGGACGCAGAGAAAGAATTATGACTGGTTGAATGGGTAATGAACTTACCTAGTCGAAGCACATCAGTTCCTAATAAAATACATGTGCCTGCTTTAGATTTGAGCAAAATTTCTCTTGGCAGAGAAATTGATGATTCTCTCGTTAATGAATACACAATTGAAGGAAGCAGTCTACAAGAAGTTCACGTTGCCGAAGAAGAGTCAACAGACAGCGTCAGGAACATAAACGATGAAAATCTTAGCACTGTTTCTGGCCACCAAGCTGAAGTTACATGTTCAGCTTCTGTAATTGGAAAAAAATTGTCATTATCAAAACCTGGTTGGCCTCTTCTTCGGATAGAAGCTTTTGTGCTCTTCCATTCAACTGGAGAATCTGAAAAATTGACTTCGCCTGATAGATCTACACCAGTAACTCCACAATCCCATGTCAGTTTGGTTTCCCCTAACATAGAAAATTCTTCTCCACGAGAGGTTCATTGTTTGAAGGAAAACACCGATGCGAACTATTTTACACCATCAACAAAATCGCCCAGAGAGTCCCAGCCATTCTTGAAATTAGTCTCATCTAACTGCAAAAAATTCAGCCGTGAGAAGCTTAAGCGAACAACTTCTTGATTCTTTTCAGGTTCAATTTCTGACACTTCAACTATTAGTAGAGGGATTAAGGCATAAAACATATTAATCTCTTTGACTAAATAATTTTTCTTTCAATAAATAGATAACTTGATTGGAGACGGAGGGTGTAGCTATGTGTGCAAAAGATGTCTTTCAAATAGCAAGCTGGTGGCGATGAAGGTTCTTAAATTTTACAAGGAAGCCTGGAATGACTTCTACCTCGAAGTTGATGTCATCTCTTCACTAATGCACAAAAACATGACACCTCTAATCGGTGTGTGCATCGAGGATAACAATCTTCTCTCGGTCTATGACTTCTTGCCGAAAGAAAGTTTAGAGGAGATCCTTCATGGTAATCTTGCATTATTTTCAAGATTTATTTATGCACAAAAGTTGGTGCAATGTCAATTATCAATGTAAATCAGATTTGGATGTGATACAGGTGATGGTAAGAATTCTGTGTTTCCATGGGAAAGTAAGGTTCAAAGTGGCTGTTGACATTGCTGCGACTCTAAATTACCAGCACGATGAATGTTTGCGGCCTGTCATCCACAGGGATGTAAAATGATCGAACATTCTTCTCTCCATTGATTTCCAGCGACAGGTATTATTTTCAACAGACATGCTAGCTTAATCTATCTCAGATTATTGAACAAAATTTAAAATAGTATATCCAATTTCAAGTAAATTTATAGTTAACCGTTGTCAAATCACGGATAGAAATATCAAAAAAATGCAACGCGTTTGTTGATGCAAATTTTCTAGAGACGGAAAATTAAGCATATCACACAAATTTATTATTGTGGTCGACATAAAATCTCTTCGGGGACTATATGAAATCACAAAAAAATGAGTTAGGAGTGAAATCGGATTACCGGCGAATAAACTCCGATACTTAAGCCTGCAAAATGGTACAGGACCAAAAGAAAAGAGAAAATATTTATGTTTGAGTGTTTTATCGACCTGAAAGACTCGGCTCGAAAAATATTTGTGAGTGCAGTATCGATTTTTTAATTGCTCGAAGATGGCCCTGTCTAAAAATTTCAAAATTAGGATAAGAATCAAAAGTCCCAGTAGAAGTTTCGGAAGAAGTCCTACTACATGTATTGTTTTTACTTTTTATAGGGTCTCTGCACGTGTAAGTATCAAAGAACGAAAATTTGATTAGACAAGAGTAGGTATGGTGGTTGGATCAATTTTTTCATCACTCCTTTACGTTAAGTATAGCGTAACAATAAGTGCCTACAACTTGCCGTATACGATACTATCTAACGTAATGGGACGCCTGAACAATTATTTGAACAGCATATTTATTAATCTCATCCTTAATTCTTATTTTTGAATGAGACGTTCGGTGATTTCGATAATTAAAAATGAGTCGTCTCAATAATTAAAGTGAATATCAAAATATCGAGATGAACAAAGTTGAATTAGGCTTTTTATTTAGAAAAATCTCGAATTAAAAAGTTTTAACTGAAATTGATCTTATATCAATAAATGTCATTCTTTATTTATTGTTTATAATGATTGATAGCCTTGTCTCATGGCGGTAGGTTTTTCGTGCACCATATTATTAAATATAAAATATAAAAAAAAAATTACGAGTAAAGTTAATTTTTTAATATTTAAATTTTAATACTTAAATTAAAAAAAAATTTAGAAGAAGAGTTAAAAAAGATGAGAAGTTTTGTATTTTAGTAAACAAAGGGACGAAGAGGAGTTTTGGGTGTCCAATCCTCTTCTAGTTCTAGTAATGGAGCGTCATATTTATAAGGGTCGATATCATTTTTTCTAATCTTTGTAAACGGAAGTATGGGAGAATTAAAGATTAATTTATCAATAGATTATGTGTTAGACTAAGAGAAAGATCATGTTGTAATTATAGCCTAAAAGTGTAAATTGACATAATAATTTTTTGAAATATATTTTGTATAATTTACAATTTTAAATATGAAACGACGTTTTTCAGTGTTTTAATACAGGAGTAATGCTTCGTCTGTTATTTTTGAAGTAGAATAAATACTGGGCAAGGCGAGCCTTTAGCACTCGAGGCTAGTGTCTTCTCATCTCATCGATGTTCTACCATGATATAGTAAGACGAGGTGACAATTTTCGAACCGATACTTTCGGGTCGCCCAAAAAATTCTCTAGTATTATTGGCTTTTGGTACTCTCTACAACTTGAATAGTAGCTGTAGTCATTTTTGAGTTGAGATGGGAACGGCGATCTTTTGTCTTATCCCCAACACAGTGTAAAATTCAATCTGTAATTTCCAGTCGATTTCCTTGAGATTCACGATGCTGATGCTCTAATAATTTGTTATATTGCCGTCATCTGAATTTGGGCTTGCTATATGGGGATCAACAGATTCAACTTGCATGATTCATGAAGATGTAGTTGGTACTTTCGGATATATAGCTCTCGAATATTTCATGCTCGTAAAGTTTCAGCGGCAAAGTTGATGTTTATTTGGTGTAGTTCTTCTTGAATTGCTATCAGGAAGAAAACCAGTAGGTTCCAACAATCTGAAAGGGCAAGAGTCTGGCTAAAAGGTTGAGAACTATATTATCCTAATTTGATGACTCGACATTCTAGTTTGACCCAGAAATCTCCGATTGTTAAGTCTCCTTCAATGCATATAATTTTTTACAAAATTGCTGGCAAAACCAACGGTAGAGAGTGTTGTTGACGGTATTTGCTGCTCCGAAATTGATTTCTTTCCAAAAACTTCTTGTTTTTTTTTATCAGAAGTTGTAATTCGATCGTCTTGATTCCTCGGCACCCATCTTAATTTCTAAAGTGATCTAATTTAAATTATCGAGATGACCCTTATATTTTTTTTTAAAAATAAAAATTAAAAATGGGACCAACTACTATACTATTCAAGTAACTATTTAAGTGTCCCGTTATAGTAAATAATTCTGTGCACGGCAAGTTACAGGCATTCATTATCATAATAGACTTAACGTAAAGGAGTGGTAAAAAGTGATGAAAAAACTGACTCAACCACCATACCTACTACTGTCTAATCAAACTCTCGTTCTTCAATACTCACACGTGTAGGAACTCTATAAAAAGTGGAGATTATACATATTGCGGGATTCGATTTGATTGTCTCTCCTTCGACTGGTTATTAATCTTCTCCTAATTTGGGAACTTTTAGAGAGGACTTTATATAAATAGTTAGAGGAAACATACTACGCTCACGAACTTTTCCCGAGCCCAACCATCCGAATCAATAAAAATCTTAAACACTCGTAATCCCTCTCTTTTTATCTGACTATGTACCATTTCACTAACTTGAGCATCGGAGTTTATTCGCCGGTAAGCCGGCTTCACTCTTAGCTCGTTTTTCTGTGATTTTAGCTAGTCCCTGAGAAGCTTCTGTAACAACTACAATAGTAAACCTGTGTGATGTGCTAAATCTTCTATCGCTGGAGAATTTAGGCATCAACAATTGGCACCGTCTGTGGAAAACGAGCAAAAAGCCTCTGAGAAAGTTCCAAAAGTGTTCTGCAAGGATATGACAGGAAATACTCGCAGTCACCTTTCCAGAAAAGTACAAAAAGAAGCGGTTGGGGGTCCCTCTCATGCGGAAGAGAAAGTGAGCACTTTCGAATTATCAGATGAAAACGAAATATTAGCAAAACAGATAGAGGGCCCAGCCAGCCGAGCCACTGTCAGAGCCGAAGGAGGGGAGTCTTGGCCAATAGAAGGAGGGCCGGTAGAACCAAGAAGCATAAGGGAGGCCGACAATTAAAAGATTATAGAGTTAGAACGTAAGAATCAGATGCTGGAAAGGGAGATGGCGAAGCTGCAGGCGTTGGTTCGGCGACATGTGCACGATGGGAAGCAACAAATTGCTCAGGAAGTCACAGAAACAAGGATCGATTATCTTCTAGGAGGAAGAAAACAAACAACTCAGAACCCTCATAAGAGAACAACTGTCAAAAGTGCCCGATTCACCAGTTTGCAAAAAAGAAAGGGCAAGGCAGATGCACGTAGCGAGGTAGAGATGCACGACTGTGACGAACCTATGATGTCCGCTACCCCATGCAGTCCCAAAGCAGACCCAAAGAGTTCAACCAGGCCTAGGCACACCACGATGGGCTTGTTGTCTCAACTCGATGAAATCAGGTCTCGAGACTACAGTGTCCAATCTGCGAACCCCCAAATGATCGAAGATTGTGTTAGAAGGGTACTACAAGAAATTGGGATCGAAGGAGTGAGAATTGTCCTGCTCAGGAACAAAGACAAAAAACTGAAACGGATAGATATGGTGATTCCCCCTTCACGAGGAATATAATGGAATTGATCATTCCTAGAAAGTTCAAAATGCCGCATATCGCTCCCTATATTGGGAAGACCAACCCCACATTGCATCTAGATACCTTTAAGGAAATGATGTATATCCAAGAGCTAAATAAACTTCAGATGTGCTATCTATTCCCGTTAACATTAGAAGGACAACCTAGGGTATGGTTTAGAAGCCTTCCAAGGGGCACCGTCGAAAGTTTTCAACAGTTAGAACAAAAGTTTCTAGAAGAATTTTGAGGTGCAGTAGACACTGTATGCAGCACAAGTGCCTTGCTCCTACTACGACAAGGCTCCGGTGAGAGCCTCAGGAACTTTATGGCGAGATATTACGATGAAGTGATATAATTGGGGGCTTTTCACCATCTATTAACCTTGGAAGGATTGAGGAGAGGGCTTCGGATAGAGAGAGGGTGGTACGCTATTAATAGGCGGTCTGTCACCACCTATGAAGCTGCCAAAAAAGAGCTCTTCGACGAGATAGACATCGAAGATAGGGTATTCCTTAGGAAGCAAGAGAAGGAGGTAAGCCTACCCGAGTGACAAGACAGGGAGCTTTCCAGAAGAGATTTAGGAAAGTTTGGGAATGGTTGTAGGAATGACCGAAGCAACAGAAATGCTCGACCTTCCTGACAGAAAGAAATAGTGAGGAAGCAGGCATCGAAAAGAGAACAACCCCAGGCGAATAGGGAAAATGAAAGAAATTACGTACAATTGAATATTCCCCTCTCGCAAGTCTGGCAATATGCAAAGGACAAGGGGCTCTATATGACAGAGCTGAAACAGATCAGGTCAAGGAGAGCTAGTGTCCTTAGCGACGGTTTTGCGATTACCACAAGTTCTAC
>JAWDEX010000003.1:2022600-2043940 GCA_035221805.1 Trichilia hirta | reverse complement strand
TATAGATATATAAATTGAAATATTTTTATAATTAATAAATATGTATAATATATATTTTATAATAATTTAATATAATACGTCTAAAATTAATATCACCAATGATTTAAGATTTAAGGTAGGGGGTTTAGGAATCATTCGTACTCTCTGTAGATCCTGAGTTGAGGCCTTCAATTGAGCTTTCTGGTCTGCAGAGACTGTTTGCATGAGGGAGAAGCGGGAAAAGTAAAGAAACTATCTCCATGATCTCGTAATTTCAAAATCTGAAACTTGTCGTTCGAGGAAACAGTGCATCTGTATAAAATGTTTCCACATTGAAGTTATGCATCTATTTCTCTGAATTTCTTTATTAGGTTGGAAAAAACCACCATGTTCTCAGTCAGATTGAAGGCGTGGACGTTGAGATGTACAAAGACAATGTTCTTCCTAGAGTTTTAGAGCAGGTCAAATGATATGTTTCTTTACACAAGTTAGGTTCTGATTTAGATAAAAATAGGCTTTTTGATTATCCGTCTAAGTTGCATCCTAATTGCCTTGTGCAAATTGTGAACTATAAAGATGCCCCTGCCCAATATTATCTGATGGATTGCATAATTCAGGTCTTTCTAGATGATTGCCACTTGAAAATCCTGGAGACACTATTGGGTGCTTGCCCCCAGCTTCAGGTATGTTTCATGGCTTAAACTGGAGAATGCAGTTTCCATATATTTCTTGTTGGGGGAAATAAGATCAATTAAAGTAGCTTACTGACCGTTTTCCTTTATGCATCATCCTTTTCGTTCTCAGTCAACAGTTGACATCAAGACAGTGCTATCCCAACTAATGGATAGGCTGTCAAATTATGCTGCTTCAAGTGCAGATGTGAGTCATCTAAATATTACTTTTGCATGTTATTCTGTCGCATTGGTTGATTATACTTTTTTTTGGTCAGATTCTTCCTGAATTTCTGCAAGTTGAAGCCTTTACTAAACTGAGCAATGCCATTGGGAAGGTAACATGGTTGCTTTCTGAGATTGCAAATTTACTTTTGACTTTTTACAGTACTCTGAAAGATATAATCATTGAAGTAAAATGTAAAAGGTCCATAGTTGTCAGTGACGAGACATAATAAGTGGGATCTGAACTGTAGTTTTTTGTACAAACTCTGAGTAGATGATGAAATGAAAAAAATTAAAAAGGAAATAGTAGAGGTGTTTGATGATGATTCTTCAATCATTGCCCTATTCCCTTTTTCTCCGTTTTTACTTTTTTTGCTTTTTTCTTTGAGGAAATGGGTGGATTGGGTGGGAGGAACAAGGATGATATGCTAAGGTTAGTGTGTGCTGTTTATATGCAAGTTTATCACCGAACTTCTATGGCAGGTGATAGAAGCACAGGTTGACATGCCTATTGTTGGAGCTATATCTTTGTATGTCTCTCTTATTACGTTTACACTTTGTGTTCACTATGACCGGCTTGATTATGTTGATCAAGTACCGGTATGTTTCCTTTCAAGTGGTAATTATTAAAGTTCCTAGATGCTTTTCTTTTCCACTAGAAATGCCAACATAGTATCTTTGAAGTGCTTCTTAATGCATCCATATCACGTAGGTTGCATCTTCTTTGGACTCCCATTTGTGTATTGGTAACATTGGAGAGACTTTGGAGGGCTTGATTGTTCTTTAATGTGTTAAATAATCTTACAGGAAGCATGTGTTAAGAAGCTATCTAGCACTCCAAAGCTCGAAGATAGTAGGGCGATTAAACCAGTAGTTGCACTTTTAAATGCTCCGCTGTAGAAATACAATGATACTGTCACTGCCCCGACGCTTTCAAATTATCCCAGAGTTATGGACCACCTTGATAATGGAACAAATAAATTGATGGCAATGGTTATTATTCAAAGTATTATTGAAAACAATACTTGCATATCTACTGCAGATAAGGTGTAGTTCGCTTCTATTTGTCTGGTGATATTAAGTTTTCTCTTGAAAACATGCTTAACATGGTCATCATAGGTTGAGGCATTGTTCGAATTAATAAAAGGGCTCATCAAAGATTTGGACGGAACTGCTCAGGATGAGGTGAATGTTAAAAGCTTTATTCCTGTAGGGATTTCTTGTAAACTAATGTTTAAATTTAGAACTATCCCTTAACCTATTGTTAATTCACGTTTGAATTTTATGTGTTATATGTTGTTCTTGGAATTTATCTTTGTTGCTTAAGTTATAAATTGGTGAGTGGTGACTCCTGTTTATTTATGGGTGCGGGGTTATGCCTGCCAATACCTTGATGAGGAGGATTTTAAGGAGAACAAAATTCTGTTGCTCATCTCATACATATGCTTTATAATGATGACTCAAGGAAATGTTGAGGGTGACTAGAACCCATTTGCATTTTAAATGTTTTATAGTGCTTATGTAAATATTATCGTTCTTTTGGAGACATTTTGATCTTTTTATTAAGCTTTGCCTTTTTGAACTCTCTCCTAGTTTTTTTTTTGGCTTTCCTTGTCATATTTTGGTTTACGACTCTGGTACTAACGTATTTATGTTTTATGATTTATTAATATTCAGATTATATGTATGGTGAGAAAGCATATTATGACCAGAGGACCAAAACAACTACCATTTACTGTTCCTTCTCTTGTGTTCTCTGCACTAAGGGTAATTTTCTTTCATTTCTAGATTCTCTTGTTATTTCATTGCATTCACCTTTACAGCACCAAAACAAGGTCTGTTGTGTAACATGGGACAGTGGATCTGGAACTGATGGACCAGAATCTAATTTGTTGTCAGTTTTTTGTGTTAGCTCCCTGTGATGTTATAACTATTATTACAGTTGTATATCTTATTTCTGATGGTAAACTTAAAAACAACAAATATTTTAGATAGTAGTTTGTATTATTAAAAAATTCATCAAATAAGCTGTATTACTCTTTATTTTCTCCTTGGATTTGTCTTGCATTTGAGCATGCATCAGATTTTTAGTTTGCAATCTTTCAAAATGACAAGTTTAAGGGATTTCGCTGGATTTGGTGTCTTGTAGTTGGTTAGGCGGTTGCAGAGTCAGGATGGAGATATAGCTGGAGAAGAAGTGCCTGCCACACCAAAGAAAATATTTCAGCTCGAGTCAGGTTTCCATTTAATAAATTCATAATTTCTACCGAGAAGAGGTTTCTCAATCTTAATGTTCTTAGGTTGATTTTATTGTCCATACAATTATGTAATAAATCTGTTAATGTTGACATTTTCATTCTTCACTGTACTGTTTCTGAAGATATTTAGATATCTTGTCCTTTCTCCAAGATTTGATTATGTTCTTTGGACTTGTCTTTCCTGCCCAAAGCCGGTATGGAATTCCTTTTGCTGTCACCTGTATGTTATTCTTCCATCATCGTATCTATGCATTATCTGGTTGCAGACTGTTGCGGCTCTTTCATCTGTTCTATCTCCTGAACTGGCATTGAGATTGTATCTGCAATGTGCTGAGATAGGTTTTGACTAATCCCGTTGCTGCATAAAGAGTTTGTACCTCCCTGAAATATGCAACTTTACACATTGTAGGGATGAAGCGTCCTTCAAATTTATGGAAACGTCTCTTTTATACTGGCTAAGATTGTTGAGCCGCATTTATCCCATACAATGAATCAGTTAATTTACTAATGGAATCTTGTAATTACTATTAGTCTTACTGCATAATTATATAAGAAGAATATATGCAACTGAAAAGGAGATTCCATGTATTATGTATAACAGCTTTTGCTGGGAGGTAAGCCTTTAAGCCTAAACCTCTAATCATTTTCGTATGTTGATAATCAGGCTGCTAATGACTGTGATCTCGAGCCTATTGGCTCTGAATTTTTCACTCATGCTTTTGTGATATATGAAGAAGAAATTGCGGTAATTGCTCATGAATTAAATTTTTTAACTAATCACCTTGTACATTTTTGAATTAAATAAAATAAGATGAGTGTCACACTTTGACCTCTTTAATTACGTTCTTATCTTGTATACTACGTCCTTGCTTCTAGGATTCCAAAGCCCAAGTGATGGCAATACATCTGATAATTGGAGCTCTGCAGAAGATGAATGTATTTGGTGTTGAGAATCGGGACACACACGGGGTAAAGTGCTTGGCCTGCTTATGTTTATTTGGCTTTGTTGGTATTCCTAAAATTTATTATTTTCCCTGTGGTCAGAACTCAGCAAGACTTTTAAAGAAGCTTGATCAGTGCTGAGCCATTTACGCATGCTCACATCTCTTTTGGGTTGATGATCAAGACAGAGTTAAGGATGGAGAAAGGTAAGCAGCCTTGTGCTTAACATCAAAATATGTTATCTCCCGTAGTTTCATGGTTTTGTTTAAGTTTGTGCATCAATTTTGTATGCATATTTTTTTGCTGAGTGTTAATTGTTACTATATTTCAGTGATTAGTTTCCAGTGGCGTTAGAATTGATACATATTGGAGAAGTGACTTATACTTACCTTGATTGGGAAGAGAATTGACTGTGAGTGTTTCTATGATTATAGGGTCCTTCTTTGCCTAAAGTGTGCTTTGAGGATTGCAAATGCTGCTCAGCAAATGGCCAATGTGGCACGGGGCAGCAGCAGGCCAGTCATACTTTTTGTTGAAATAATGAATGAGTAACTTGAAGTATTACTGAATTCAATTTCCTCTAGTCATAATTTTTACCAATATGTTGAAATAATTGTGACTGAACTGTTGCAGGTAACTCTATTTTTTGTAGAAAGGAAATGAACAGATCACAAGTTCAGCAATCCAAGTTTGATTGAATTAATCATTGCTGTGATGCAGAGTGACTCCGCAACCCCAGATCCTGCTGCTAATACTTTCTCTGACGGCACGATGCGATACATTGAATTTCAGAAAAAGAAAGATGGTACAATGGGTGAGAAATTTGATTCCATCAAGGTGTGACTTCCCAGAGCATGCTGAAGACCATCTTGAAACAGTAAATGCAAACTTCCCAAACGTGTCAAAATTAGTCTTAGTGACAGTTTTGATTTTTTTTTTTTTTATTGTCATTGTCACCTTCTTTGGCTTATATGACTTCCAATAAATTATACTAAAACCGGACACTTCTTTAACCTGTGCAAATTAATTCGGGTTAACCTGTTGATTATGTTTCTTAGACAGTCCTGACATCCGAACGAATTTGTTTGATTATAACCTGAAAGAAAATGAGAGATTAAATTATTTTATGAGACAGAAATTCCTGTTATGTTTTTTCCCTCAGTACAGAAATGCAGATTATCCCTCTGGCTATCTTTTTACTGGATTGTACATGAAAGATCAAATGGGGTATTTTTGATTGCTAGATCCTAGATTGCTCTCAATGAAGCTTAAAAATAAAGGATAGCTTTTGGGTATACGGCAACAGCACTGAATGCAAAGTTTAGAAGGGTTGATTAGAAAATAAAACGGGTTTTGGTGGTCCATGGTAAAATGATGATACCTAGAACGAACTTTCGCACATAAAAAGTTATCATAAAAAATATAAAGAATAAATAGAAAAAGCATTCCTAAAATCGAAATCTAATCCTTACATCTTCCTCGTAGACGTGTCATATGTCAGCACATAACAGTTGAAAATCAAATCAAATAAAAGTCATTAAGTCAATTGATTGTAGTAGTCCAGGAAATGGGTTTTTCTCGCAGACAATAATAATCATCATTCACCGGGTCAAAATTTTTAATCATTGTCTTATGCTAAGCTCATTGACAATCAATAAGTGGGTTTAATCAAAATCAATCATATTTCACCAGCTTCCTATTTCCAATTTTGAACAGAGAATTTTCAACGATCCCTTTATCATTTGAATTTTCAATCGAACATCTTTAAAAATTTTAATCGTTTTTCGGATTCTCCTATGCAGAAAACTGACGGATAGGATGACGAATTGATGATATTATATGTTAGTTGGTTTTGGGAAACCTTCAATTTTCGACTAATCTTTATTATTAAGGTTATCTCTTGTGTTATGCTATTTTTGACTTCAGAAGCCACCATTGAATCTTTGACTTTGGAATTAAAATGAAATACATTTTTACCACGTTTTTCTAATAATCACATTAGGTATACCGGATAATATCTGGAGCTTAATCCTCGAATGATTTCATTTAGACTTTTATTTTTACTCCAAATACTTATATTATAATAAAAAGTTTTATTAAAATAAATTTTTAATATAATTATTATTAAATAGATTCACTTATAATTTTTATTTTAAATCTTATATTTTTGCCTTTAAAATCAAAATAATTTATCACAATTTTTTACAATCAACTCAAAAAAAAAAAGAAAAGAACAAATTTTTGAGAAGATTTTAACAGTCTAAATGTATTTTTTTATATATTAATTTTATAAAAAACCTCTACCATTTATAAATCATTTCGTATAGAGTTTATAAAATATCATCTCTACTTATGTGTATGTCTTATTTTAATTCAGTAAATTATACTTTAATAACTCTTAATATTTTATGTTTTTATATATTCAATTCTATTTCTCTTTTTATAAATAATAATTAAGCCTATCATCATTTTATCTTAATTTTATAATTTTTTATCATATTTTATTATTGTATGTAGTGATCAAATATATTATATAATAAAAAAAATAACTAAGGAAATTTTAGATATTATTAAGAGTATATAAAATAGGTTTTTAAATTTTTTTAATAAATATGCAGAATGAAAAATTATTTGAAATGAAAATTGCTTTGCAAATGACCCGCCCATCCTGACTTTATGATATGGTTGTTGGGTTAGATTTACTCTGTATCAACAAATAGAAGACAGTGGTCAAATATTCAATACAAGATCCCTCAAAAATATTCAAAAAGGAAGAATCCTGTCGTCTTTTTTGTTATTTCTTCTTTATGGTGAACTGAAGTATTTAACTATTTGACCTCAACTTTCTTTTCTTTGATTTTTTAAATAATTTCGATGAACCAACTTGAGACTTTCCTTGGTATTTATTTATATTTTCGACTTGTCTCTTGCACTGTTTTGTTCTACTAAACAGGAAGAAAATTCAAGAAGAAATCTTTTACTAATCTCGAGTTTTAATTTGGTGAAATTACACCATTATTTTTAATAGAAGAATATGAAAGCCGTGAGCGTATTTTGTTTGACTGACATAGAGCATTTGGAAGTAAAAAACTTATGGAAATTAAGAGAGAACTTGAAACCAGGTAGCGTGGTTTGAAGGGCAAGTAATGACTAGGAAGGGAATACAAGTAAGGAAGTGCAACAGAAGAAGCAAGACCTTCTTAGAATTCTAATAGCCAACGATAGTGCAGATTTTCTCAACTGGGTTCTTGTGAAAGTCGCCAATTAGGAAATCATTATTTCGTCTTCTCCAATCTTCGTTCAGACTCAGGGATTACTTACCACTCAGCATAGTGATATCATTTGCACGGGAAACTTTAGAACTGTCGTTGTTATTTCTAATTAACTGTGACTTTTCCGGTTCTGTTTTGGAAGACAATCTGGAAAATCAATCAAAATTTTGCAGGGGCTTTGGAAGTTTATGAGATTGGCATTAAAGATTCAATTTCACAAACTTTAGTCAATGAGGTTTTGAAGAGCGCGGCAAAACGTTGTACAGCCATGGAAGTGATTGTGGGAACGAAGCCAGAAAACACTCTGGAGTAAGTTGACATGAGATTTTCACTTTTTGAAGGAATTTAACTTCGGAAAACTGTCACTAATACAGAACAGAAACATTATTCAGGAGCTGGCTTTCATTTCTCAAACGTTGCAGTGATTGGTCGCCGGCAACAACTGCCATTCTGGTTTTCCAAAATGATAGGATTATCCCAACAAAATGTTCAGTTCTGAAACAAAGAGGTTCTGATCTTTGCCATATGATGAACTTCTATGAATTTCGGGAGAAAGCTTCTGATATCTAAATAGTTTTGCAGGTCTCAAGTTGCAGAGTATTAGTCCAGGAGAGGAACTGGGGGTTGAGAACACAAAATCCAATGCAAGGACAGATGATACTGAGGACTTGAATAATCAGAGTTTTTTTCTTAACCATGATTGTGAGGAAAATTGTTCTTTCAGATCAATTTCTCTAATCCGAAGAGAGCGTGCAGAATCGACTCTTGGATGGCCCCTTCTTCGAAGGACTACTCGTAGTTCTGAAGCGTTGAGTAGACGCAGGGAAAGAAATATGTCTGTGGTTGAATGGGTAATGAGCTTACCTAATCGAAGCACATCAGTTTCCAATCAAAAACACGTGATTGATTTTGATTTGAGCAAAATTTCACTTAGCAGAGAAATTGATGATTCTCTCGTTAATGATGACACAATTGAAGAAATCAGTTTACAAGAATTTCACACCGGTGAAAAAATGCCAACAGATGGCGTCAGGAACACAAACGATGAAAATCTTAGCCCTGGTTCTGGACGCCAAGCTGAAGTTTCAAATTCAGCTTCTTCAACTGCAAAAAATTTGTCATCATCAAAACCTGGTTGGCCTCTTCTTCGGATAGAAACTTCTGTGTGGTTCCATTCTACTGGAGAATCCGAAGATTTGACTTCGTCCAATAGATCTACACCATTAACTCCAAAATCCCATCTCAGTTTAGTTTCTCCTGACATAGAAAATTCTTCTCCAAGAGAATTTCATTATTTGAAGGAAAACACCGATGAGAATTATTTAACGCCATCAACAAAGTCACCCAGGAAGTCCGATCTTTTCTTGAAACTAGTCTCGTCTAATTGCAAGCAATTCAGCTGCGAGGAGCTTAAGCAAGCAACTTCTCAATTCTCCTCAGGTTCAATATCTGACACTTTAATTATTTGTAGAGGCATAAAGGCACAAAACTCATTAATCCCTTTGAATAAATAAATTTTCTTTCAATGAATAGATAACTTAATTGGAGAGGGAGGGTGTAGCAATGTGTACAAAGGACGTCTTTCAAATGGCAAGCTGGTGGCAGTCAAGGCTTTGAAATCTTACAAGGAAGCCTGGAATGATTTCTCCCTGGAAGTTGATATCAACTCTTCGCTAATGCACAAAAACATAACACCTCTAATCGGTGTATGCATCGAGGATGACAATCTTATCTTGGTCTATGAATTCTTGCCCAAAGGAAGCTTAGATGTGATCCTTCATGGTAATCTTGTATTGTTTTCAAGATTTGCTTCTGCACAAAAGTCGGTGCAATGTTAATTATTAATGTAAATCAGATTTGGATGTGATACAGGTGTCGGTAAGAATTTTGTGTTACCGTGGAAAGTAAGGTTCAAAGTGGCTGTCGACATTGCTGAGGCTCTAAATTACTTGCACAATGAATGTTTGCGGCCTGTCATCCACAGGGATGTAAAATCATCGAACATTCTGCTCTCCATTGATTTTCAACCACAGGTATTATTTTCAACAGATATGCTAGCTCATTCTACGGAAGATTATTGCCCAAAATTTGAAAAAAAAAAGTGCAATTTCAAGTAAATTTACAGTTAACCCTTGTCAAATCATGGATAGAAATGGCAAAGGAATGCAGTGTAAAATTCAATCAGTAATTTTCAGTCGATATCCTCGAGAATCATGATGCTGATGCTCTAATAATTTGTTACATTTCAGTTATCTGATTTTGGGCTTGCTATATGGGGATCAACAGATTCAACTTACATGATTGATGAAGATGTGGTGGGGACTTTCGGATATATAGCTCCCGAATATTTCATGCACGGAAAGGTCAGCTGCAAAGTTGATGTTTATTCCTTTGGTGTAGTTCTCCTTGAATTGCTATCAGGAAGAAAACCGGTTGGTTCCAACCATCTGAAGGGGCAAGAGAGTCTGGTTCAGTGGGTGAGAACTTTATTATCATAATTTGATGAATCGACATTCTAGTTTGGCCCAGAAATCTCATATTATTAATTCTCCTTCAACGCATATAATTTTTTAAAAAATTGCAGGCAAAATCAATATTCGAGAGTAGGAATCCAGAAGAATTACTTGATCCAAATCTAAATCATGACTTTGACATTGCTCAAATGCAGAGAATGGTCCTTGCGGCAAATCTCTGTATCAGCCATTCCCCTCGACATCGTCCAAAAATCAACCAGGTGCTCTTAAACCTTAATCAAGTCTGCATTTCTTTCTAACATTTTAACTAGAGGAACCTTACTTACGTTAAAGAAGAAGACATATAATTGAAGAAACTTCATTTTTCTAAAACTAGCATTAATATCTAGCTAACGAGAATATTGATGAACCTGTACTGCAGATTCTTAAACTACTAAGGGGAGAAAAGGGTGCAAAAGATTTGATTGACGCAGATATCAAGGTTGCAAAAGAGACGGATAGTCAAGAGGAGGATGAACTTGTCGTATATGGAGGCGAGACTCATTTGGATTTATCAATTTTGGACACAGATTTTGGTGCCACATCACTTAATAGTGTTGTTAATTCTGTATTACATTTTAGTGCAGAACAAAGGCATCGTCTGAAGTTGAGAGACTACTTAAAAATAGAACATTGTTGAAGCAATAGACAACAATATGGCAAGGGAAAAGGAATCAGTCTAGCTTTACACAATTGTTCGGCGGTGTAAAATTTAGGGTCATCAATTTAAATAATATTAGTTATACAAAAATTTTATGGTTTTCTCTGTAATTGTATTCATATATTTCAACAATATAATAGAAGGCATCTCAAACATATCACTCCCCTCCGTTGACAAACACAAATAGATATATAGAAACTTGGAGAATATTTCAAAAACAGAAATAAACGTTATATTTCTCACTTTCATTGTATATCGAATGTACATCTACAGGGCTCTCGTATTCCTACAAACCTACTTCAACAAAATTTTCTCAGATGTTGGCTTTCACCATTCCCCTACATTAATATGGTATTGTATAAGGTAATGCATAAATGTTGGCTTCTGGCGAGTGATGTACACAGGGCCACATGGTAGAGCTTTGTCGGCGTGACACATCTGAGAAATCATTGCAAGCCTTTAACCTTTTCAGCTCTTGTGATTGCTGCTCTGTCTCCAAAAGCCATTCTTCATCATCAGCCTCATCTAGTACTGACCGAAATGAGGATGGAACCCAATCCTCTGTCAAGGATTCGTAAATTGACTTTGTACTCCGCACCTCGATCTCATGCAATTTGTTCCCATTAGCTGTATGCTTACCACCAACTTGGGCAATTCTTTCCTCAACCGCGTTCTCATACAGTGTGTTCCCATTAGCACTAGGCTTGCCACCAACTTGCAAAATGCTTTCCTTCCTGACAGAAGGTGGGACAGGACTACCAGTATTATCAGCAGTGCCACAACGTTTTTGATCCTTTGCTCAGATAATCTCCTTTGGTTGAGCAATAGAATTGGCCGCTCTTCCAGAAGTAGACCATGATTGTCTGTTGCTTAGGGATTCATCAGTTTCAGTATGCCTTTGAGATGACAGCCGAATCCAAATGATATTGTCTATAATGATCATAGATTTCAACAAAGGTGAAAATGTAAACACCAGCCAGATAATTTATCACCATCTAAAAAAGTTCACACTGAAGAAAAAAGAACTGACCACGACCTGCGATGGATGCCGTGGTGGATAGTACGGCAGATGGGATGATATATGGTGAGGGTTCCCTTTTCCTCTTGCTGCCGCTTTGGGTGCCATCAGACAAATAGCACACAGGCTCATCAGTTATATCACTCTTATCCAGCCGCTCTGCCTCATCTTCACTTCCCTTTGGATGGCACCCTACTAACAGACCTCTATTTTTCTCATCTCTGTAACATTTTTCACTATGGAGCTTCTTCACTTTACCATTACAAACACATAGTGTTTCTCGCTTTCTCTCCTCACTTTCCTTTACTCTTTCCTCTCTTTCCTATCCTTTTCTATCAACGATTCTGTTTTTGCCTTCTTGTTTTCACAATGGAGCTTTAACGCACCAGAATAACAACTTCAGAACATAGTTCTAACGAAAGGAAGAAGCATGGTAATCTTCAAAGCAAAGTGAATGTCACTTGCTAATGTCTCACAAAAATGTAGAAAGCTTGCTAATGTCTCCCAAAAAGTAGAATGCAGAAGAAGTACAAAAGATACTACAGGCATAAACAGTCTAAAATCTTCGATGACTTCCCTGGATTAGTTTAACCAAAACTAATGAAGTATCCATGGTGAAAAATTAAAAATATATCGAGTTGATCTGCTAATTATATCCTCGGTGCCAAATGGTTCCATGACAGAGCTTTCATAATCTAAGAAGATAGTAACAAATACACAAATAAAAGAAGCCAGACTTCAATCACGTGAAGATCTAACTATTTCAATTGTATTAATAGGCTTGTAATATGTATAAATTCTAACTGTACTTCCAATAACCCATGTCACACACGGCTTGCAATAGAATACAAATCCAAGACGTGATAGAGGTTAACCTTCAGAGCTGATAATACCCAACACGACCCAACAAAGAACAGAGAACCAAAAGGCATTGCTCAACCGGATTAGTTATTGTTTAAAATCTTCGAAGTTAAAATAATAGTAATCTCCAACTAAATCCAAAATAATAGGCCCGTTTTCAATGAACATAATTATTAAATATCTATAGTACGCAGCAAATAAATATTCAATTACATTTCTACTCAAATTAAATCAATAAACAGATAAGAATCTAATCAACCAACCTATGCACAAATCATGATTAGACTCAGATCCAAAACCATAATCGCCAACTTAAAAAATATGGCACCAGACAATAAAAAGATTCTGTAGAGATTTGTTCGGATTTTTACACCAATCAAACAAAAGATCTCCAATCATTAACCCGGGTATATTTACTGGCGCATAAGCAAATTAACAGTTCGTATTTACAAGGCAATCGGTTGAGCAATAAACATAAAAAAAACATAATTGCTCAACAAACCTTGATCGTTCGTTCAACACCAGCCCCGTTCCTCAAAGATATTGTAGACTGGTAAGCGGAGCACCTTGACATCCTAACTTAATAACGACAATGCTTAAGATTTAGCATTGATGTGGGTTTTATCGCGAGACTGTAACCTTAGGGTTTGGTTTGGCCCTCTCAAATTAAGGGTACGGGCGACTAGCGAAGAAAAGCGAAAGTGCTATTTCATGCGCAGGGATGTCTATGCTGACGTGTTAACCGACTTCATTCATTGGTGTTGTATGCCGCAATAGGGTTATAAATGTAAATTCCGAAGGATACGAAGGTTATTCTAAGATTTACGTCCTAGGAAACGTATTTAAAAATTTCATAAATAAAATCATTCCAAATATTTACGCTATAATTTTTTTGAATTCATTATAAATTTGATATTATTAAAAAAAAGCATTTAAATTATACTTATTTTCAAGGATTCTGTTGAAATATATTTTAGAAAGGGGTAAAAAACACCAATCAAATAAATAAATATTAAAACAAATGTTAAATTAAATGAAATTTGTTATCTGTCTGCACAATAATTATTTTAATTTAATTAGTTTCAATAAATTGTTAATAATTTTATCTAACAAAACCATACTCAAGTTTCCAACGATTCTTTGCTACGAATAGAGTAGTAATTGAGGTGGAAATAGTGAATAAATGGATGTCATCAAAACCCTAAACCCTGGTCAATAATAAACCCCTAACCAAACATGACCTCATTTTCGCTGCAGAGAAGAACTAAAATAAAGTTGAGCGAGAGCGTACACGTTCATAAGAACTTCTAGAAAGAGTGCAACGGGATTTGGGCGACGATGAGGCGTGTTAACCGACTCGCTACACTGAGCCTAGCAGTTACAAGCGACTCCATTCCAGCAGTCGCTCGTCATCATCTGCCTCAGCCGTCTCTGTTTAGCACATTCTCATCTTCTCAAGGTTTCTCGCAAAAGATCGCCGATCGGTTCGGAAAATTGGGCCCCTCTGTCGCTGGCGGAGTTGCAGGTTTCTCTGTGGGAGCCACGTCTCTATCTCAAGACGCTCGCTCAAAGGACCAGCCGAGGTCTCTGAAGTTCTTGCCCAACGATGTCGTTCTGTATCAGTACGAAGCTTGCCCTTTCTGCAACAAAGTTAAAGGTTCTTAAATTTATCATTTTTCGTTGAAGTGTCATTGATTTTTAGTTATAACCGCTGTATTTGTTTATTATGTCTTAGGAAAATGTATTCTTGATCTTCAATAGCCGAGAAAATAACATCTTGCTATTTTCTTTGTGGTAAAATGAGTTAATTTTACGTATAGGAACTGTTTGATGAGCTTTAGAAAATTCCATTCTTGTTTCGGGAGCTACATGTAAATTAATTGGACCAGGAAATGCAATTTGAAAGATACTTGCTTTGGTTAGTATTAATGTTATATGAAGTCTGTAAGGTTTGGTTCAGGATTGTTGTGAACGGAGTCCATAAAATTTTACATATATTATGTTTTTTTTATTTTTATTTTGATAAGCTGATTATCTCGATTGATTTTTCTTCTTAATCTGTTTCGTTGATGTATTTTGTTCTTCTTTTAGCATTCTTGGATTATAACAAAATTCCTTACAAAGTTGTCGAGGTCAACCCCATAAATAAAAAGGAGATAAAGTGGTCTGATTACAAGAAGGTGCCCATACTGAAAGTCGATGGTGAACAGATGGTGGATTCTTCGGGTTTGTAATTGATTTCCAATATCCTTTTCTTGCAGTTTTAGTTTCTTTTCGTCTTTAAAACAAACATTAAATCTAATTGCATGCGAACTTACATGTTGCATACCAACTTACATGTAATTATATATGCAAAATTCTTGTATTTTCCGTTTGCAGATATAATTGAAAAGCTTTTCCAAAGAATTCATCCTGACAACTCTGCATTTACAAGTGATGAAGAGAAGAAGTGGTGCAGGTATGATCATGTTGTTCATTGTTTGTTCAACTTTAAAGCAAGCCAAATTATTGGTTCCTTCTCTGAGTTGCTGCATTCTTTCTGAATCTGCATGCAACTGTTGACATTGGTATGGTTTGGCACCGCAAACTTGGTCTATCAAGTTCCTTAATGATATTTTGTTGCCAGTATTCAGAATATTATAGAATAGTGGTTAAAACTAAGTAAACTAATTTCTCTGAAAAAATAAAGAGAGAAAGAACTGATAGAAGTTTAATTCTACATGTTATAAAAAGAATGGCATGATAAATGAATGATAATGTGCCCTCTTGTGACGTAGGTGGGTAGATAATCATTTGGTACATTTCTTATCTCCAAACATATATCGAACTACTTCTGAAGCACTTGAATCATTTGACTATATCACCACTCAAGGTAATAATACATCAAATTGTTTACAGTATTGATTAAATTGAATTTGTGAGTTTCTATATGATGTTTAGCATATATTCTGTTCTCGAAATAATTGTTCTGTTTGTCATATTATGTCTTTGAATTGTGTTTGTTCGTCCTTTGAGTGTTCATTTCTTTCTCATGTACTTATTTGATGAAAACTTAAAAGAATATGATACTCCATCAGTTCGTTTTAGGATTTAAATGTTCTTTGTGATTTATTTCAGTTGTTCTCACTTACTGACTGATAAAAAACTGAACTGAGTGTGATATCTCCATGCAGTTCATTTTAGCCTTGAAATGTTCTTTGTAATTTATTTTCTGTTGCTTAGTTCATTAAAATTTCATAATGCATCATCTCAGATTTTGTATTACAAGATGGAATTAATGTGTTTGTGAACATAGTCTGAGAAGATAAAGAAAATTAAAATAAGCTTAAGAGGTCATTTGCAAATAAACCACGATCTCTCCATTCTCCGTGACTCTTTTTAACTGATTGATGATTAGGGCTTGAGATCTGCCCTTTGTCAACTATGATTGATTCTTTATATGGTTGGCCTTGCCTGAGCTGCCCAAACATGCTTATGTGTGGACCTATCGACAGCTCAAACATGTGTACATGGAGACCTATCAACCATTGATATTTTTGGTGGGGAAAGCTGGTGATATAAGTAAATTAATTAACTAATAATATGTGCTGGCTTTGTGTAACTAACATTCATTCAGTGATATCATAGAAGATATCTCTTGATTTTCTTATGGAGTGTGCAGAAATGTATGCCCTGTCTATCCATAGAGTTGATTGTAGTTAAGCCTTCTCTGGGGGAAATCTGGAGCTTTCAACAAAATAATTATCTTCAAAGTTGTTGATATTCCCTGATTTCTAAGTATGGAACAAATATTGTTTAACAAATTTAGCCCTGAATATTTTGTAACCATTTGTTTAACTGGCCTGGGCTGCCTTTTGAGGTATCATTCGTTTGTGATTTGGCTTAAGCACTTCTTTGTACACTTCTTGCTCTGGAATTTTATTCTTTCATGGCACTCCTTCAAACATTTCTTGCTCTACAATTTCGATGGCCTATGATTGACTTACTTGGATTAGTAATACTGCTCGAGGTTTCTATTTGTAATTGAAATTTATGTTTGAATATCATTATCTGTATGGTTGGAGGTTTTGCACCAAGGGTGAAAGAAAGTCCTCTAGTTTTTTTATGTATAATCAAATTTTGATTCTGTTGATTGCAGGCAATTTCAGTTTTACTGAGAGGTTAGTGGCAAAGTATGCTGGAGCGGCTGCCATGTATTTTGTTTCAAAGAAACTGAAGAAGAAACACAACATCACTGATGAACGAGCCTCCTTGTATGAAGCTGCAGAAACATGGGTGGATGCTTTAAGTGGCCATCAATATCTTGGTCTGTTCAACTCTAAATTGTGTTTTTTTAAATTATAAGTTATATGCAATGATCACAACTGTTAATGTCTAGTTTATATTTCCTGTCATAGGTGGCTCAACACCAAATTTAGCCGATCTTGCAGTTTTTGGTGTTTTGAGGCCAATTCGACACCTTAAGTCAGGTAAAGATATGGTGGAGCATACGCGCATTGGGGAATGGTACACTCGAATAGAGGGCAGCGTGGGTGAGTCTTCTAGGATTAAGGAGTAATAATTGAATAATTTTCTCAGTTAGTGGTTAAATTGGAATTTAATCAAATAAAACAATGCTTTCAATAAACAGCCTCTGGAAAGAATATACAGGATTTGATAAGTTCTTTTTGTTGATGCATGTTTGATGTCTTGGATGAATCTTATAATCAAATCTTTGCCTTAAAAATTTTGATGTAATTATTCTGTGACCATCATGTACGTAGGGTTTTTGATACAGATATTGTGGTTTAACTTTTTCATGGTAACTTATATTTATCCATGAGTTATTTATTCAAGTTGTAATAAAATATTTGTGGTAATTTTCGTAAGTTTTGTTATTGGGCGGGTGGGTTACTTCTCCTCCAAAGGTTACAAATATGTTTCAATTTATAAGTTCTTCGTTTTAGCTCTGGTCCATTTATTTTTTTTTTAATACTGGACTCTGAAAAAGCGAGGGCTTGAAATCTAGGCTTCACATCACCATTGGAAAGTTGCTGTGCTCTTTTTCTGTATCTTTTCGTGACTTACACGTAACCGTGTATGGCCTTTATAGAGGTTAGGTTTTGTGGACGAGAAAGATATCGGGAATCAAAGATTTGAAATCATTAGGAGCGATTATTTTTGAAAAGGAAAGGAAATAGAAATTGCAGCGTGTGTTCACGTTTTGAAGTTTGGGCAATTTGCATTATATGGACAAATAAATAAATATATAAATAAATCCTATAGCGCCTCGTAGCCTTGGAATTGTAAGCTTAGTTTTATGAATACACAAAAAGATTTTCATAGAGTAGCTGTATACATAATATTAGTGAAAATTGATTCGGTTACATTGACCAGTCTGTAAATAACACTGCTCTCCATCTTCTTGTATACATTGTTGGGTTTCTATGGAAGTAGGATTTAAACATATTCCTAGTTTCGGCTCTGGAAATATTAGGCCTTCTGTTAACTCCATCTCAGGCTGCTTGGCAATAGATCAGTTTCACAGTTTTTTGAATTTTTGAAGGCCTTAATTACATGTAACTATAAAAATTATGCTTGGTAGTTTGTACTTAATACCAGATTAATTAACAGTTTCGTTGGCGCAATCTAGTGTTAGAGTTTTACCGATCTATACCTTGTTGGGCTCATTTTATTTGACCAAAATTACTCTTCAGATTTCACAAATTTCGCCATTCCCTGTTTCAGCTGCTTTGTCTTAATTGTCGTTACATTTTCCCCGAAAAAGGAGAAAAATTATTAATTGCCTAGACTGTTGGTATTGTCTGTTTTACTGCGGAAAAGGACTACGAGTTAACCGGCGTTTCAGATTATTGTTAATGCGCTCCAGTACTGGTTTTACAGCTCCGGAATCCAATACTATTTTTACAGCTACGGATTATCTAGATTACTGTTAATCAAGTTGTGATAAATATTGGTGACAAAAATTCGAACGGCCAGATATAGTTGGATTCGGATACGCGCGAAGAATGTACATCTCGAATTTTGATATTTTTCATTTTTTTGGTATCTGAAAAAAATTCGTAAAACCAAGCCAGTCAGTCAATGATCCGACTCGGCCATTCACACAATCTCTCCAAGCCGAATTGAGTCAAATCCCTAAATCTCTTCAATTCCTTCTTTATCCTTAGTCCAAAGTGTCGGTGGAACGGTATCGTGTCTATTTCGATTCTATAACCAAATTCACCCAAATCATCCTTGATGAAATCTTCCATTTAAAGTAGTCAAAATCTTAGTTGGTGTATAAATTTTTACTACTTGGTGTTTAAATTTTTTCGACATAAAAAATTTAACATATTATCCAGATTTTATCATTGATATTGTTAGAATAAACGAATAAAATAATATTTTATTTTAATAAAAAAATTTCTTATTCTCACTTAAAATTAAAGTAAAAGATTAAGAGTGAAGTTTATTTGCCAGCGTATAAATTTTAATACTTAAATTAATAAACGATTTAAAATTTATAAATAATAGCAAAAAAGATTAAAATAAAGTATTTATACTATTTACCAATCAAACAATTAGGTTCAAAAATGTGCCCGTGTTGGTAGTGAAGAGCTTTTATATACGGGATTTTTGCAACAGTTCAGAAGTTCTTTCTAATGTAGTAAGTTCAGTATTTATAAAAATCTTTGCACATGTAAGTATCAGAGAACAGGAACCTAATTAGATGATATACAGCTGGTACAGGTGGCTGATAGATCATTTTATCATCTCTTTACATCAGACTAGGTTTGGCACGATAAATACTTGCAGCCTGTAAGGTATGGTGTCTCAAACTTTAAATATGATGGGACGTTCTGTCAATTCTTGGAAAATACGCATAATTTCATAATTCGGTTCACCCATTTTTGTATACTAAGACCAAGTCGCCCCAGTAATTTGATGACGAGCATGAGAATCGAGCCGGACCCGCCTAGATCGGGTCACCCACGTGTTGATATGGATGGGGGCAAGAACATCGGATCAAGAAAAACCCCAACACGGTCCAACGTTAACTTCGCATGCCAATAATTGCTAAATTTATCTCCGACAATACATATAATAACCCATCAAACGATAGTCGTTTAAGCCTATACTGGACATGTTATCCATCCGTTTCGTCATCCCAACAGAAAAATATGTTATCAAGTATATCAATCTCCTTCTTTCAATAGAAAGATTGATGATAAGTTGTTCGGTTAAATGATACAAGATTTGGAAGACATGTGATCAATAATTCTCACCAAACATATTATCCATATAAGCTAAATTCAAACTTTTGCAGCTCTTCCAAGTGACCGATTTCATTTTTCGTGTTGTAGTGTAAATTATAAATTTGTAATTAAACCCCTACTTTTCTTCGAAAGAAAGATTGCAGAGGATGAAAATAAGAAGAAAGTGGAATCAATTTTGAAATTCAATGAAAAAGAACTTATAATATATTAATATATATTTCATTCTCGTTTTAGTAAGAATCATCACAAGCTCCTAACTTCATTCTGATGAATTTCCGTGTACTGAGAAACGAAATCCAACAACTTAATTTCTAGTGCTTTAAATTCAGCAATTTGTATCTGCAGTTGTCGCTTCTCTTTCCTCAGGTTCTCGTTCTCCTCCATCAGTAACAAATTATTATTATTATTGTCTTCCTCCATGGGATTTGTCCCATCATTTGAAGGCTTCAGGTATGCTGGAAACACACTGGAATCACTTTTCTTTCGAGTAATCTCTAGTAGCAAATGTCTACAACCCCTCTGAAACTTTTTGTGCTTAAATTCCCATTGCTTCGGTGATGTTTTCTTGAATCCCTGCTCCAAAACAAAACCAAGGTCCAATAAAAAGCAACGCAAAATGTAATTTGTGCGTGTGTGTGAGCACTTACATAGGTATTAAGCTGGCGAATGAAGCTTGAAAAATTGTTGTGCTTGAAATATCTTGGCAATAAGAGCTCCGAGAACTCCGCCGGAAACCGCACTATAAACCCATTTCCTTCTGTATTCCAGGAAACAATTTTCTTCTTGTTATCCTCATAATCTGCTTCTTCCAGCAAATCATACGTCTTCGACAGAAATGGAGCAGGATTCATCGTCCTTGAAGACTGCTGGTTTGTTCCTTGATTCTTAAGCTCAACCAAATTTGTTGCCATGTTTGAGCTCCAGCTCTCTTGTGTTTCTAGCTATTAACCAAACTTATCTTTATTCCGCAACCGAAATTCATATACCGCAGGGCGCAGGCCCTCTTGGAAAGTACTAGTAAGCGAACGCTGTGGAAAGTGGACTGTTTCTTATTAATTTATGCCTACCTGGGCTCCTTTTCGCCACACCTCATGTTGAATTTTTTGCTAGGCACATGCAACTTTTAGAGAGAAACAACAGATAAAATTCCAACACCAGACAATAGGAGACCTGAATCATTGAATCTGATATACGTAGAACAAATAGGATAATAACGGATGATTTCGTATAAAGTGAAAGGAAGTTTCGTGATTTTGGTTGTAGATAATGACACATGTTCGTCAAAAACTTCATGATTTCCTCATTTTTTTTTTTTTTTTTTTTTTTTTTGAGAAGTCAAATGGGATATTTGATATTTATGGAACTTATATGCTAAATTGAACATACACTCAATTTGGATCTGGTGTTCTCTAATTCAGTCTTGTTGTTTTCAAGACTAAAACTTCCTTGAGGCCTAGTAAAGCAAGAAAAATATATGATCCTGGGTTTTGGCTGTCAGGACGACTAAAGCAAATATGGTAGCGCATCATCTAGGGAATTCCGCTTAGTCATCTGGTCATGTAGCTTCATTTTGACACTGTAAGTCCAAGGCTGAAACTGAGTTTCGTAAATGGTTTCTTCGACATATTATTAGATTTTACAGGCTTAACATTTCTATGATTTGCTATGTTATTTAAGATTA
>JAWDEX010000003.1:1999769-2022500 GCA_035221805.1 Trichilia hirta | reverse complement strand
CCAGAGAAGTCGATGACCCCGTTTTGAATCCATAGAGAAGTTGAGAAAAATTAATATAGATAAATTAGACCCTCAAAAGACAGTCTGAGTCGGCACCTACCTAAGCTCTAATGAGACCCAAATACTAAAAGAGTGCCTCAAGTAGAATAAAGACGTTTTTGCATAGAGCTATAATGATATACTCGGGGTCGACCCTCAGATCATCACACACAAGCTGTCTACACGGCCTACAAGCAGACTCGTGTGACAAAAAAGACGAGCATTCAATCAAAAAAGAAGGCAAGCCATTGGCAAAGAAGTTGACAGACTCCTGAAGGCTGGGTTTATCAGAGAGATTCGCTATCCTGATTGGGTGGTTAATGTGGTCATGGTAAGGAAGGCGAAAGAGAAGTGGAGAATATGTGTGGACTTCACCGATCTGAATAAGGCGTGCCCAAAAGATAGCTTTCTTTTGCCTCGAATTGATCAGTTGATAGACGCCACGATAGGGCACCGACTCTTAGTTTTATGGATGCTTTCTCAGGTTACAATCAAATAGCCATGTATCTTTCTGACGAGGAGAAGACCTCTTTTGTCACTGATCAGGGACTTTATTGCTACTGCGATGCCGTTCGATTTGAAGAACGCGGGTGCAACTTTTCAGCTCTTGGTCAATCGGGTTTTCAAGCCCCTCATCGGCTTGTCCATGGTGGTGTATGTAGACGATATAATAGCTAAGTTCGAGGAAAGACATGACCACGTTCGACATTTGGAAGAGACTTTCGCCCTCCTCAGGAAGTATCACATGAAGGTAAACTCGAAAAAATGCGCCTTCAGGGTTGAATAGGGAAAATTTCTAAAATTTATCGCCAGTGAGCAAGGCATAGAAGCAAACCCTCGAAAAGTTAAGGCAATCCTAGAACTGAAATTCCCTTCCATAATAAAAAAATGCATAACCTGGCAAAAAAGATAACGGCACTCTACAGGTTCATCTCTAAGGTGACAGATAAGTGTCTCGAGTTTTTCCAGTTAATTAAAAAGGGAAACTAGCACAATGGATGCCAGAGTGTGAGAACAATTTTTAGGTCCTAAAGCTGTGTCTCACCTCGGTCCTAGTGTTGACGAGCCCTAAGCCTGACGATATTCTTTACTTATACCGGGCCGTTAGCGACCATGCTGTCAGTGCCGCCCTGACCAAGAAAGATAAGGATAAGGTACAGAGACCAATTTATTATGTAAGTAAATCTTTTTCTGCTGCAGAAACCAGGTACTCAAGCTCAGAAAAGCTGTCTTTGGCCCTAGTGACTGTAGCAAGAAAGCTTCACCCGTATTTTCAGGCATATCAGGTTGTCGTTCTTACCAACCAGCCTTTAAGACAAATACTACACCAACCCAAGCTCTCTGAGAGATTGGTCAAATAGTGTGTTGAGCTGAGTGAATTCGACATAAATTTTTATCCGCAAAAAGCTATTAAAGGGCAGGTACTGGCAGACTTCTATGCCAAGCACGCCATTTCTAAAACCTTGCTAGTCGTGAGACCTTACGACACCGGCACTGAAGAAGTATTATTGTCCAGTACGACTCGTCCATAGAAAATCATTGTTAACAGGGCCTCCAATGACCAAGGCTCTGAAGTCGAGGTCATCCTCGAAAGTTCACAAAGTGAGGAAGTCATGGGGGCACTTCGATTTGAATTTTTCACCACCGATAATAAAGCAAAATATGAGGCCTTACTAGCTGGTCTGTGAATGGCTCTCCTACTAGGTGTCGACAATATTAAAATACAGGGAGATTCGAAACTCGTTATACAGCAAGTGAATGGTCAGTTTCGAGCAGTCGAAGCAAATATGCAGCATTATCTTGCCCTGGTCAACGAACAGTTGACGAAGTTTTGCCAATTCAAGGCTAAGCAGATATCCCGAGCAGAAAATAGCCGAGCTGACGCCTTGTTTAAATTAACGTCCACCTTTTCCAAGATGGCCCCGGGCTCATACCAATAGCCATACTAAATAAGAATAGCATAGATGAGGATGCTGACATAGGCCAAGTGTTTGTTATGGCAGAGAAATGTTCATGGATGACTCCTTTGAAGCTATATCTCCAGGAGGACAAGCTACCAAATGACAAAAGACAAGCTTGCAAAATAAAGAATCAAGCAGTTCAGTTCAGTATGATCGATGGCACCCTCTACCGACGGGATTATGGCTTGCCGTATTTGAGATGTTTGAAAAAGGATGATATAGAATTAGTGCTGAAAGAAGTTCATGAAGGTTCTTGTGCCGATCACGGAGGTAGATGAGCCTTGGCCCATAAAATCCTAAGACAAGGATATTACTAGCTAACATTATTCAGGGATGCGGTCAGAACAGCAAGAAGCTGCCTAGAGTGCCAAATACACGGTATCGCAATTAACCGACTACCAAAAAGGCTTAGTTCGCTATCCAGTCCATGGCCATTTGCACAATAAGGGTTGGATCTGATTGGCCCGCTCCCCACGGGACGAGCCCAGATGAAGTTTGCCATTATCGCCATAGACTATTTTACAAAGTGGATAGAGGCTGAGCTGTTGGCCACAATAACCGAGAAAAAGACCACGACATTCATTAAAAATCACTTGATCTACCGTTTTGGCATTCTAAGAATAATTATAACGAACAATGAGAAGCAGTTTGACAACGCCAATTTTGGAAGTTTCTGTGGCGAGCTTAAAATTGAGTTACGATTAGCCTCTCTCACACATCCCAAGTCCAATGGGCAAGTGAAAGCTGCCAACAAATTAGTCAAACAGCTGTTAAAAAAGAAGCTCGGAGACCATAAGGGGGCCTGGGTGGACGAATTACTGTAAGTCCTTTGGGCACTAAGGATGACCCCAAAAATAGCTACGGTTAAAACTCCCTTTAACCTCACCTATGATGCTGAAGCCGTCACTCCGATGGAAATAAGAACACCCAATTTTTGAGTTTAGTATTTCGACGAATTGGATAATGAGCGATTGAAGCGGCTCGATCTTGACCTATTGAAGGAACGACGAGAATTGGCCGCTATAAAAACAGCAGAATATCAAAGAAAGGTGGCTCAACATTACAACAGTCGAGTCCGACCTTGACAATTCTTTGTGAGAGACCTGGTTATTAAGAAAGTCAGAGCCGGAGCCCAACTAATGGGGGTTAGTTTGTTATCATCTAATTGGGAAGGACCGTATCGAGTTGTTGGTATATCATGACCCGGGGTGTATAAGTTGCAGTACCTTAATGGTCCACCCGTTAAAAAACCCTGGAACGTTAAGCTATTAAAATTATACCACCTTTAGTTGCGGTATTGTCTAAACAAGTATAATTACATGTAATTCATTAGAATTATGATGAATGTTCTAAATCATTATTATGTAATAATAATATCGGTGTTTCCCTGAATTTCAGTACAAGACCTTGTATTTTTAAAGTAATTCAACTCGGATCAGATATGTTATCTACTTGTTCTACGTTAATTTGACTCAGATCAGTTTTACATTAATTCGGCTCGAATCAGGTATGTTATCTACTTGTTCTACGTTAATTCGACTCGGATTAGTTCCACATTAAATTGATTCGGATTAGATATGTTATCTACTTGTTCTACGTTAATTCGACTCGGATCAGTTCCATATTAATTCGACTCGGATCAGATATGTTGTCTACTTATTCTACATTAATTTGACTCGTATCAGTTCTATATTAATTCGACTCGGATCAGATATGTTATCTATTTGTTCTACGTTAATTTGACTCGTACCAGTTCTACATTAATTTGACTCGGATCAGATATGTTATCTCGACTCGTATCAGTTCTACATTAATTCGACTCGGATCAGATATGTTATCTACTTGTTCTACATTAATTCGACTCAGATCAGGTATGTTATCTACTTGTTCTATGTTAATTTGACTTGGATCAGTTCTACACTAATTCGACTCGGATCAGTTCTACACTAATTCGACTCGGATCAGGTATGTTATCTACTTATTCTACGTTAATTCGACTCGGATCAGTTTTATATTAATTCGACTCAGATCAAGTATGCTATCTACTTGTTCTATGTTAATTCGACTTGGATCAATTCTACATTAATTCGACTCGGATCAGATATGTTATCTACTTAGTGATTCTACATGATTTCGCTCGGGGTCAGAAATTATCTACTAAGCATGCCATCTTGACTATGATCGAAAATCATCTATTTGAAATTTCTGCATTACCCCAACTTGGATCGAAATTTTATCTATTTAGGATTCTGCATGAATTCTATTCGGATAAATTATTTACTTGTGTTTTCACAGCAATTTGGGTCGCATCGTTAATTACTTTTGTACTATTAAATAAGACAAGAGTTATACGGTTTGCAATAAAAGTACAGAGAGAAATCTTTATTCACAAAACGACAGTTTATTTAAATTAACTATCTTGTATATATGAAAAGATAATGAGGTACAATATAAAAAAATGGGAGAAATATTGTGTTGACTCGACTCGCCTAGTGGGGATTCTAGCCTGCACCAGAAGATCCTTCAATATTGCCTGAGTCTGAAATTTGGATAATCGCAAGAGAAGCTTGCAGTTCTTAAATGGCTGGGGGATCACTAGAGAGGGGTGAAGGCACGTCAGTAGGACCTTGTGCCTGTAGATTATTTTCTGGCACCACAGGAGCCCCTGAGTTAGGCCCGACCTTTACCTCAGGAATTGCCTCGTCATGTGGCCTCTCCACATCGAGCTCTGTGTATAGCTAGCTGAAGTTTACCTCAAGTAGGCATTCTTCAACTAGTGCACTAATGTTCCTAAGCCCGAATAGTACTCCCTCTTCGTACTTATCGCAGGCTCAGTCAACAGCAGAGCGAAGGTCAGACTAAAGTTTTCTTGCAAAGGCCTTTGCCTTCAGCAATTCCTTACTTCGGGAGTTTGCTTTCGTTTCTAACCTCTCGATCTTGCAAAGGGCAAGATGATGCAGTATAGTTGGTGCTGCAGCCCTGGAGATTAGAACTGGTGCCCATTAGCTAGACCCTGAGACGTCATACGAGCCAGATCGTCTGACGTGTACGGCAGAGATAGCGCTGCTGAACAGCTTCTCTTGAACCTTCCTGATTCTGAGCCTCTTCCTCACTAGCTTGAGAGGGCTGTCGTTGCTGTCCGAGGTCTCCTGGGGTGGGGTAGGAGCCTTGCCTTTATCTTTAAGAGAAGCTTTAGAGGCTTTCTGATGGCGTGGTGGGGGAGGGGGCGACAGCTAATTTCTCCCTGACCCCCTTATCCTCCGGGCTGCTGCGAGCCGCTCTGAGACAGATGGTTGCTGATCTTTCCCGGACATGGTTGCAGAAAGAAAATAAAAAAAGTCAGGATCTTTGATGCTAAAAATTAAACGCCTTTGATGTCCTACCCTTCGCTTTAGCTCGGTTCAAGATGACGTGTAAGACATGAGAGGATACCAGGTTCGTTTCCTTCAGGTTTTCTTCTGATAAGAGTTCCTTCTGATCAGCGGCAATATCCCTTAAGGAAGTCATCCTTCATTTTGACTCCTGGTTTAAGGCGAGGCGACCCAACCAAATCGTTGCTGACCCAAAATGGTTCGAGATCTCTCCTCCCTCAGCGAGATCCCATTCCCCTTAATGAAAAATCATTTATCTTTTCAATTTTTGGTGCTAATTGAATTGCCCTTCACTGGATTGGGAGTGCCCGGCTAGGTCTGTAAATAATACCACCCGGGGCTCAAGGTCCGATTTTTCCTCAAGGTGTAGATATACGTTACCTCAAGAATGCTTATGGGCTCGCCAAAGTACTGCTGCAACAATACATATAGTCTGATCATGATCCTCTAACTATTGGGAACCAGCTGATATGGTGGGATCTGGAAATACGCGAGGACACTGGCAAAGAAGGGCTAGAGCGGTAGCCTCACCCCCAACAAGAATAGCTTCTCATTGAAGACGGATTCATCTGATAGAGGACAGCTTGGTAATTCGCCCCTTCGAGGAACCCTCATCGTCATCATGCTATCTACTTGGAATGCCTCCTAGTATACATCGAGGTCGCTAACGGTGACAATAAAAGAAAATTGGTCGGCCTCAAACTCCATCCTCGACATATTTATCAGGATCGAGTCGGTTGTTGATCCTTCATCACTTGTGTTGGGCACGGATGCCAACGTCGGGCCTCCCTCAATAATTTCTCGAGCCAACTTGTTCATTGCCTCGACACGATGGCTCTCACCACTACTGCTGCTCATCTCTTACATGTAGAGAATAGAATGTCAGGTCAAAAATTTCACTTGGAATCATCATCCCCAGAAGTTGTTAGCAAGAAGGGCATCGCGAACATGTTTCTCGCCTCGCCCACCTTGGCCGTCCAAAATACATGGTGATAAACAAACGTCTTGACCACTTCACCGACTTATAGCAACCAAACTCTAGCCCCCTCTCACGAATCTGCAAACCTACCAATAAATCGTTGCAAAAATAATAATAAAGTTAGTAAAGAAAGCATCTCACCAAATGAATCAAAGACGGTCTGAAGACGACGAATTGATCGAGAAGTTAGAAGTAGAGAATGCTGCGAGCTGAAGTACCCACGATAGAGGAACGGAGAATAAGTGCTCAAAGATCGAAATAGGAAGGAAAAAGATCAAGCTAACAGTGGGTATATATAGGCAGTTGCCCAGTATTGAAGCGTCACAAGACTTTCGAAGAGTCACTGAATGAATGGTCAGGGAGGTGTCACATATCGTAACGTTGAAAAGGGTCCTTCAAACGTCGTGCCCTCTCAGTGGTAACCAACAGGATGAATAGACGTAGCCATGTTGCTCTATGAATGGAAACGGCGCATTTATGTCCAGTCTTTTTGAGATACAGCTAATCGAAATTAAAACGGCTGTATTCAATAAATGCCATAATTGATCAATGCCCTCACAATTCCTGGGTTAGAATCTTAGATCACCTCGACCAAAATAGTTACTTAAGTTTCCAGTCCCACCTCGCGACAGTAAAAACTCGAGGGACTTATGTTGACGGTATTTGCCGACCTGAGACTGATTCCTTTCCAAAAGCTTCCTGGCTCTCGGATCAAAAGCTGTAATCCGGCATGATCGTCTCGGTTCCTCGGCACCGACCCTGATTTCTGAGGCGATCCAATCTAAATTACTGAGATGACCCCTATGCCTTTTTCAAAAACGGGAGTTGAGAATGGGACTAACCACTACGCTGTTCAAGTAACTATTCAGGTGTCCCGTTACAGTAGGTAACTCCGTGCACGGCAAGTTACAGGCATTCACTGCCATGACATACCTAACGTAAAGGAGTGGTGAAAAATGGTGAGAACACTGACTCAACCGCCATACCTATTACTGTCTAATCAAACTTCCGTTTTTCGATGCTCACATGTGCAAGAACTCTATAAAAAGTGGAGGTTATACATGTTGCGAGATTCGATTCGATTTTCTTTCCTTCGATTGGTTATTAATCTTCTCCTAATTTAGGAGCTTTTAGAGAGGACTTTATATGAACAGTTAGAGGAAACATATTATGCTAATGAACTTTTTCCGAGCCCAGCCACCCGGGTCGAAAAAACCCTTAAACACTCATAATCCCTCTATCTTACTATGTACCATTTCACTGACTTGAGCGTCGGAATTTATTCGCCGATAAATCGGCTTCATTCCTAACTCATTTTTCTGTGATTTTAGCTAATTTTCGAGAAGTTTTTACAACAACTATGACAATAAACTTGTGTGATATGCTAAATCTTCGGTCGCCGGAGAATTTGGGCATCAACAAGTGTGAATCCGGAAGAATTACTTGATCCAAATCTGAATCATGACGTAGACATTGCTCACATGCGAAGAATGGCCCTTTCATCAAATCTCTGCATCAGCCATTCCCCTGGACATCGTCCAAAAATCAACCGGGTAAGTCTTAGTCATATCTGCATTTCTTTCTAATATTTGAGCCATAGGAAACCTTGCTTACGTTAAAGAAGAAAACATATTCTTCAATTTTCTAAAACTAGCATTTATGTTTAGCTAACGAGAATACTGATGGCCTGCACTCCAGATTCTTGAACTACTAAGAGGAGAAAAGGATCTAAAAGATTTCTTTGAGGCCGATATTAAGGATGCAAGAGAGAGGCAGTCAAGAAGAGGATGAACTTGTTGAATATGGTGGCAAGCTTCATTTTGATTTATCAATTTTGGGGACAGATTTTGATGCCACATCATTTGCGTAGTTGATTCCGTATTAAATTTTAGTGCACAATAAAGGCATCGTCTGAAGTTGAGATACTAAAAAATAGAGCAAGATTGAGAATTCTTTGTTTCCTGTTCTATCGTTTGCTAGCATTGCTTGTGGCTGTTGAAGACAACAATATTGTAAGGAAAAGGGATTCTCGTTAGTTGAATCCTATCAGACTTGTCTCCACGCTTGCAAACGTCTTTAACAATGTGAAAATACCAACGAAAACAATGCAGCGATACATAATTGTTCTATTTGGCATACCGTGGTGCCAATGTAAAAGTTAATGTCATCACTTTAAATAATAAAAATTTTATGATTTTATCTGTAATTATATTCATTTATTTCAATCACTGTAAAGTATTAAACCCTCCAAGTGTGCTGGCAACTGGAGAGATCTCAACCATATTCTTTCTACTCTGTACGTACACTAAGAGAGAAATAGATTAACAGAAATATGAGTTAGATTTAGCACTTTCATCGTATAACGACCGTACATCTACTGGGCTCTTACATTCCTACAAATCTAGCTCAAAAAAATCTTCTCAGGGTTCGGCTTTCACCATTCCCCTACATTAATATGGTATTGTATAAGGTAATGCATATATGTCAGCTTCTAGCAAGTGACGCCCACAAGGCCATATGGTCGAGTTTTGTTGACATGACACAGCAGCTGAGAAATCGTTGCCATTCTTTGATCTTTTCAATCCTTGAGGTCGCTGCTCCGTACCAAAAAGCCATTCTTCATGATCAACCTCATCTAGCACAGATTGAAACGGGGGTGGAAACCAATCCTCTATCAAGGATTCATAAAATGACTTTGTTCTCTGGACCTTGTTCTCATATAATGTGTTCCCATTAGCAGCAGGCTTACCACCAAATTGTGCAATTCTTTCCTCAGCCTTGTTCTCATACAATGCATTCCCATTAGCAGCAGGCTTGCCACTAATTTGCAAAATGCTTTTCTCCCTGACAGAATCTGGGATGGGACAGCCATTCTTACTGGCAATGCCACAATATTTTTGATCCTGTACTTGGAGGAATGGTTGAGCAATCGAATTGGTTGCTCTTCCAGAAGTAGAGCATGACTGTCCGATGTTTAGGTAAGCATCAGTTTTACTATGCTTTTGAGATGACAGCCGAATCCGAATGATGTTGTCTATAATGATCATCACATTTCAAATAAGGTTGATATGCAAACAACTGTCAGATAATTTAACACCATCTAATAAAGTTCACGCCAAAGAAACAAGAAACTCACCACGTACTGTGATGGACGACGTGGTGGATGGTACAGCAGATGGGGTAATACATGGTGATGGTTGCCTTTTCCTCTTGCTGCCGCTTTGGGTGCCATCAGACAAGTAGCACACAGGCTCATCACGCTCATCAGTTAGATCACTCTTATCCAACCGTTCAGCTTCCTCATCTTCACTTCCCTTTAAAATGCACCCTACTAACAGACCTCTATTTTTCTCATCTTTGTAACACTTTTCATTATGAAGCTTCTTCACCTTCCCATCACAGAAACCATAGATTTTCTCCCTCTTTTCTGTCCTCTCTTTCCTTTTCTCTTTCCTCTCCTTCCTCTCCTTCTTCTTTTCTATCAATAATTCTGTTTTGGATTCGCAATGGAGCTTTAATGCACCAGAATAACAATTTTAGAACACAGTTCTAGGGAAAGGAAGAAGTATGGCAATCTTCAAAGTAAAATGAACGTCATTTGCCAATGTCTCACAAAAAGTAGAAAGCTTTACTAGTGTCTCATAAAAAGCAAAAAGCATAAGAAGTACAAAAGATACCACGGGTGTAATGGATCCAAACTCTTAGATGGCTTCTTCGGATTAGTTTAACCAAACTAACGATGTTTCAGCGATAAAAAATAAAAATATTACAGAGATGATTTGCAAGTTATATCCTAGGTGCCAAATGGCAAAGATGTTCCATGATGTAGTTTCCATCATCCAAAAAGATAGGAACAAATAAACAAATAAGAGAAACTAGACTTCAATCAACTGAAGATTTATAATAGTCTTGTCATATGTATTTATTCTAGTTCCAGTTCCAATAACACACAACACATACAGTTTGCATTAGAACCCATGACAAAATCCCTAGCAATGATAGAGGTTTATGCTCATAGCATTCATTGATAACACCTACAAGACACAACAACAACACGGAACGAAAAAACATAGCTCAATTGGATTAATTATTGTTTAAAGTTTGTTTAAAGTTAGAATACTTTCAATCAACATAATTATTAAATAACAGCAGTACATAACAAACGTATATTTACTGGTAAATAAATATTCACTTACATGTCAACTCAAACTAAATCCATAAACAGACAAAATCTAATAAACCCAACTATGCACAAACCCTGATCAAAGTTCAGATCCAAAACCATAATCCATACTAAAAAACATGGCGTCAGACGATAAACGGATTCTTTGAGATTTGTTTAGATTTTTACACCAATCAAACAAAAATCGCGAATCATTAACCCGGGTATATTTACTGGCGTATAAACGAATTTACAGGTCCTAAATGACACTATTTACAAGGCAATCGGTTGAGCAATAAACGCAAAAACCAGAATTGCTCAACGAACCTTAATCGTTCCGATCAAGGGTTGACCACTGGCCCCGTTCCTCACAGATACCGTAGGCTGGTAAGGGTAGCACCTTGACATCCTAACTTAATAACGAAAAAGCTTTAGATTTAGCACTAAATTAGGGTTTTATCGCAAAATTGAAACTCTAGGGTTTTGCCCTCTTTAATTACGATAGCGGGCGGCTAGTGAAGAAAATGGAAGCGTGTTTTTTCAAGCGTAGGGAGGTCTATTTATAGAAGGAAAGTTGAGGTCTTGACCGACTTCTTACGTCGGTGTTTGCATTGCGCAATTGGTTTTATTATTACAAATTGACAAACGATACGAAGGTCGATGCCAAGATAAATATACTAGGAAACATATTCAACTAAAAGGAAATTTTAATTATTTAAAAATTAAAGGTAACATTTTATTTTTGATAAAATTCCATAAATAAAATTATTTTAAATATTAAGGCTATAATTTTTTTGAATTCATAATAAATTTGATATTATTAAAAAAATTAAGCATTTAATTATATTTATTTTCAAGGATTACGTTGAAATATATTTTAAAAAGGGTTAGAAAACACGAACAAAATAAAAAACATATATTAATACAAACGCTAAATTTAATGGAATTTATCTATATCAAAATAATTATTTTAATTTAATTGGTTTTTATTGTTGTTAATAATTTTATCTAACAAAACCATTCTCCAATGATTCTTTGTTGCGAGTAGTATATGTAGTGGCAGTAGTGAATGAATCGTGGATGTCGTCAAAACCCTAAGCCTTGATCAATGATAATCCCCGAACCAAACATGACCTTATCTTCTCTCGGGAGAAATATCAAAGCAAGGTAAGGCCAGGGCATATGCGTTCACAAGAACGTCCAGAAAGAGTACAACCGGATTTGGCAACGATGAGGAGAGCTAACCAACTTGCCACCCTAAGCCGAGCAGTTGCAAGCGGCGCCATTCCAGCAAACTGCTCATCATCGGCCGGCACAGTGTCCCTGTTTAGCACATCCTCATCTTCTCATGGCTTCTTTCAAAAGACCGCCAATCGGTTCGGAAAATGGGGCCCCTCTGTCGCTGGCGGAGTTGCGGGGTTCTCTGTGGTAGTCAAGTCTCTAGCTCAAGACGCTCACGCCAAGGAGCAGCCGAGGTCTCAGAAGTTCTTGCCCAACGTTCTCGTTCTCTATCAGTACGAGGCTTGCCTTTTCTGCAACAAAGTTAAAGGGTCTTAAATTTATTAATTTTTGTTGAAGTGTCATTGATTTTTGCTGATAACCGCTAGATTTGTTTATTATTTCTTAGGAAAATGTATTCTTGATCTGCAATAGTCGAGAAAATAACGTCTTGAAATTCACTTTGTAGTAAAATGAGTTAATTTACATATAGGAACTGTTTGATGAACTTCCGAAAATTTCTTTCTTGTTTCGGGAGCTACATGTGATTTAATTGAACCAGGAAATGGGAGTTGAAGGATTCTTTCTTTAATTAACGTTAATGTTATATGAAGTATGTAAGGTTTGGTTGAGATTACTGTGAACGAAGTCCACGGAACTTTACATATATTATGTTTTTTCTTTTGATTTTGATAAGTTATATTATCTTGATTGATTTTTCTTCTTAATATGCTTTGCTTGATGATGTTTTGTTCTTCTGTTAGCAATCTTGGATTACAGCGAAATTCCTTACAAAGTTGTTGAGGTCAACCCCATCAATAAAAAGAGATTAAGTGGTCTGATTACAAGAAGTTGCCCATGCTAAAAGTTGATGGTGAACAGATGGTGGACTCTTCACGTTTGTAATCGATTTCCAATATCCTTTTCTCTGCTGTTTTAGTTTCTTTTCCTATTTAAAAGGAACATTAAATTTAATTGCAGACAAACTTACGTGTAATTATATATGCAAAATTTTTGTAGTTTATGTTTGCAGATATAATTGACAAGCTATCCCAAAGGATTCATCCTGACAACTCTGCATCTACAGTGATGAAGAGCAGAATTATTGCGGGTAAGATCATGTTGTCCTTTTTTTGTTCAACTTTTAGAGCTTGCCAAATTATCAGTTTCTTCCTCACTTGCTGCATTCCTCTTTAAAAGGAACATTAAATCTAATTGCAGACAAACTTACATGTAATTATTGTAGTTTATGTTTGATCCCAAAGGATTCATCCTGACAACTCTACATCTAAAAGTGATGAAGAGAAGAATTGGTGCGGGTAAGATCATGTTGTCCTTTTTTTGTTCAACTTTTAGAGCATGCCAAATTATCAGTTTCTTCCTCACTTGCAGCATTCCTCTTTAAAAGGAACATTAAATCTAATTCAGACAAACTTACATGTAATTATTGTAGTTTATTTTTGCAGATATAATTGAAAAGCTATCCCAAAGGATTCATCCTGACAACTCTACATCTAAAAGTGATGAAGAGAAGAATTGGTGCGGGAAAGATCATGTTCTTTTTTTGTTCAACTTTTAGAGCATGCCAAATTATCAGTTTCTTCCTGACTTGCTGCATTCGTTCTGAATGCTCCATGCAACTGTTGACATTGGTCGTACAGCAGTGTGTACTTGGTCTATCAAGTTCCTGTATGGTTTTTTATTGCCAGTATTAAGAATATTGTAGAATAGTGTTTAAAACTAAATAAACTCGTTTCTCTCTCAAAATAAATAAATAAATAAATAAACAAACTGATAGAAGTTTAATTCTACGTCTTATAAAAAGAATGGCATGATAAATGAATAATAATGTGTCCTCTTATGATGAAGGTGGGTAGATAATTGCCTGGTGCATGTCTTATCTCCAAACATATATCGAACTACTTTTGAAGCACTTGAATCATTTGACTATATCACCACTCAAGGTAATGATACATCAGATAATTTACAGTATTCAACAATTGAATTTGTGAGTTTTTATATGATGTTTAGCATATTCTGTTCTCAAAATAATTGTTCTGTTTGTCATATCTCTGTGAATTGTGTTTGTTCATCCTTTGAGTGTTTCATTTCTTTCACACATACTCGTTTAATGAAACTTGAACAGAATAAGATACTCCGAGCTGCTCATTTTAGGATTGAAATGTTCTTTGTGATTTATCTGATGCTCTCATTTATTCACTGAAGGAAAACTTCTGAGTATGATATCTCCATGCAGTTCATTTTAAGCTTGAGGTGTTCTTTGATGATTTATTTTCTGTTGCTTAGTTCATGAAAAATTCATAGTGCAGACCTATCAACTGTTGGTATTTTTAGCAGGGAAGGCGGGTTATATAAATAAATTAATTAACTAATAAAATGGGCTTACTCTGTGTAACTAACACTAATTCAGGCTTAGGATTGGAAACTATGCTAATCATAGAAGGTATCTATTGATTTTGTGATGGACATTGTGCAGAAACGTATACCACGTCTGGTTATAGAGTTGATTGTAGGTAGGCCATCTCTGGAAGAAATCTGGAGCTCTGAACCAAATAATTATCTTCAAAGTTGTTGATATTCCTTGATTCTAAGTATGGAACAAATATTATTGAACAAATTTAGGCCTGAATAATATGTAACCTTTAGTTTAACTGACCTGGGGTGTCGTTTGAGGTATCATTTCTTTTGTGATTTGGTCTAAGCACTACAATTCTTGCTCTGGAATTTTATTCTCTCATAGCACTCCTTCAAACATTTCTTGCTCCGCAATTTTGATGGTCTCTGATTGAATTATTTGCATTAGTGATACTGCTCGAGATTTCTATTTGTAGTTGAAATTTATGTTTGAATTTATCATCTTATTGGTTGATATGGTTGGAAGGTTTTGCACCAAGCGTGAAAGAAAATCCTTCTAGTTTTTTGTGTAAACAACTTTTGATTCTGTTGATTGCGGGCAATTTTGGTTTTACTGAGATTTAGTAGCAAAATATGCTGGAGCAGCTGCGATGTACTGTGTCAAAGAAACTGAAGAAGAAACACATCACTGATGAACGAGCCTCATATGAAGCTGCAGAAATATAGGTGGATGCTTTAAATGGCCAGCAATATCTCGATCTGTCCGACTCTAAATTGTGTATTTTTAAATTAGAAGCTATATGCAATGATCAGGCCTGTTAATGTCCAGTCTGTATTCAATATAATAGGTGGCTAAAAACCAAATTTAGCTGATCTAGTAGTTTTGGGGGTTTTGAGGCCAATTTGACAACTCAACTCAGATAAAGATGTGGTGAAGCATACGCTTATTGGGGAATGGTAATCTGGAATGGAGGGCTGCGTGTGAGTCATCTAGGATTAAGGAGTTAGAATTGAATAATATTTTCGGTCAGTGCTTAAATTGGTTTTGAATCAAATAAAATAATGTTGTCAATAAACAATCCCTGGAAAGAATACAGAGGATTTGATAATCAAATTTTTGCCTAGAAAATTTTGATGTAATAACCCTGGGACTATCTTATACGTAAGGTATGTATGATATAGACAATATCGTCAACTTTTTTCATGGATGACTTAAATTTATCCGGGAGGGAGTTATTCATGTCGTACTCTAAAATTTATGATAATTTTAGTTTAGTTTTGTTCGTTGATTGTGTGTGCGAGTGTGGATTACTCATCCAGAGTCTACAAATACATTTCAATTTATATCTTCTGCGTTTCACCTTGGGTCAAATATTTCCCTTTTTTTTTTTTTTTTTTTTTTTTTTTTTTTTTTTTAAATACTGGATTTTCGGTAAAGCGAGGGCTTGTAATCACAATGGCAAGTCTGCCGTGCTGTTTTCTGTTTCTTTCCCAAGACAAACGATGACTTACACGTAACTGTGTGGACGAAAAGGCATCGGGAATCAAAGACTTGAATCATTAGAAACGGGTATTTTTGAAAAAGGAAAGGAAATAGAAAAATGCAACGTGTAGTCATGTTTTGAAGTTTTAACTATTTGGATGGTATAGACAAAAACAATTCAATAGAGATATGGCCTTGGAACCTTGGAATTGGAAGCATAGTATTGGCATGGACATAATATTTTAATTAGAACAGCGGATGCATAATGTCAGTAAAAATTGTTTCGGTTTTTGCATTGACCAGACTGTAACTGCCATTGCTCTCCATTTGGTTTTCTATCCAAATGGGATTTTCACATATTCCTATTTTCAGCTCTTGAGAAATTAGGACTTTCTGTTAGTTCCAACACAGGCTCTTTGCCAATAGATTACATTCAATGTTACAGCAAGTTCTAATTACATGCAAGTATCAAAATTATGCTTGGTATTTTGTACTTAGTACCAGATTAATTAACAGTTTCGTCGACCTAATCCAGTATTAGATTTTCTCCCAATCTTCACCTTGTTGGGTTCATTTTATTGGATCAAAAATACGCTTCAGATTTCACCAATTCGCTATTCCCAGTTTCAGCTTCATTGCCTTTTTTTTAATTTTTACAGTTTGCATCCACTAAAAGGGAAAAATATTTTAATTTCCTAAACTATCGGTATCTTCTGTTGGAGTACGGAAAGGGGTCATGAATTAACCGGCGTTTCAGATTATTGTTAATGCACTCCTTCAATACTAGCTTTACAGCTACGGATTATCTAGATAACCGTCAATCTAGGCTGTTACACGCTATTGTACAGTCAAAACGACGACGCATTGAAGAATGAAACTGCAAAACATAAAAGAAAGAACTACTTTGGGATATTGCGCACTACACGTTGCGTGGCAGCTTCCTTTTCCCGTTGCCAAGTATTGCATGCATTGGCTACGTGGTACGTCGGCATCTCGCACGTAGATTTGGAAAAATGAAAATGGATGTAGGCTAGAGCTTATAGGCGTTATGATGAAAAGTTTAAACTCAATCGACATCCTTGACGAGGTCTCAGGGGGTGGATAGGTGGGCCCTTGGTTAAACATGGAACAGAATGCAACTCCGTGACGCTGCCACGCGTGATAATATAATGTAGAACCTCCAATTTCTTCTTGGTGTGGTTACTATCCAAGGGTTAAGATTTCTCCACGCGGCATCATGAAATCCGTATGCAAACTCATCGCAAGTAATACGTAGTGTCGTCTAGCATAATAATTTTGTCGTCTCCAGTTACATAATGGTAAATATAATTAAATCGAATAAAATTTCAAAATTTTTTATATGAATTATTAAATAAAAATTGCTATTCTTCAGCCTTTCGCAATGACTAAACTGACAGTTTCTCCAATCTCTGATTTCCCTTTCCTCCTATGACGTCTGACTCCTTCACGTTCGAGTTGAGTGAATTTCTCTTTTTTCCCTTTTTTCATCTGTGAAGTCTATCCAGACCCGATAGTTCTGTGACTTGCTGTCACAAAATCTGCGTGTTTGTACGTCGTCGTTTACAGCCACCCTTATATCTCTCTCATAAATGCTCTTTTGTTGGTTTTGCTGAAGCTTGTTGTCCGGATTTGACAACAGAAATTAGAAAGAGAGAGGGGCGCGTACTCCTAGTCCTAGACTCTCTCCCTAGTTTCTCTTCCATCTGTTTTTTCTTCTTTTTCATATTTAGTTCCTTAATTACCTCGGTGAGAACAAATTATATCCATAAATTCCTCATTAATTGGTTGAATAATCACATTTAAAAAAAGATTTGTCAGTTTCCACAATATATATATATAACCATCCACTGGAATCATTTATTTATAGAGATCCCTTTCAGAAACCAGAAACCTAGACACAATAGATGGTAAAAGGTTCATGCCAATTTAAGAGAGAAGATAGAAAGAGAGAGTTTTGAGTCATGCATCTTCTCTGATATAACAAGAACATTCAACCTCTTCTAGCTTTAAACCTAACCCCATTTCATACTCGTTATTGGTTTTCCTTTCTTATTAATAGGCTAATGAAATATGTGAATCGAAGGAGACGTTCTGGCGTTTGTTAACTCGGTTCTCAGTTTCTGCCAGAAATTATTATGGCTGTTCAAGCACAGATGTATCCTGATAATTTGGGTATGCCCATGTGTGGCTTGCAGGATTGGGTGGTAAATAATCCTGTTCCTGCCATTGATGCTACTGACCTTTGTTTCAGTTTTCAAGACCTTCAACATCATCGACATCTTCTTGCTCATCTACAACAACACGCTCCTCAAAATATGGCTGCTTTTGATTGCAACAGAGGAGCTTCGTCTTATACAGCGTCTGATAGTAATTTTTTCTCTATGGTACTTTCTCAATCTCTTCATGCTCAACTTGAATTGCAAAGGCAGGAGATTGACTTTATTCTCCAAATACAGGTAATAATCTTGCACTTTCTAAATGTGATTTCCCTTCTTTGGATACTATTATAAAGTGTTTCGCGTTTTTTATTTTAGAATTGTCATTTCATCTCATGTACATTATATGTTGTTTTTGAAAACAGAGTGATAGATTAAGAACTGCTTTGCAAGAGCAAAGAAAACAACAACTAGCCATCCTGCTAAAGGGGATGGAATTAAAGGCCCTGAACTTGATGAGGCAAAAAGAAGACGACTTAGCACAAGCAACAAAGAAAGCAATGGAGCTTGAAGCCTGCTTGAGAAAAGCAGAAATGGAGAGAGAATCATGGCAAAGATTGGCAAGAACAAATGAAGTCATGGTGATGGATCTAAGCAACACTCTTGAACTGGTAAGAGAAAGACTGGTCTTGGTCAGCAACCGAACGGAAGATGCAGAATCAGTATTTTGTGGCTCTTGTCCATGTGATAGAGAACAGCTACAAGAAGCGAGTAAAAAGATAGCTTGTAAACGCTGTAATTCTAGGAACCCTTGTGTTCTTATTTTACCTTGCAGGCACCTCTGTTTGTGCAAGCAATGTGAAGCTTTTCTTGTTTCTTGTCCTGTCTGTAAATCTGCCAAGGAAGCAACCATGGAAATCTTTTGGTCCTAACAAGAAAAGCCACATTGTTGAAAGGAAAAATATGAAAAGCAGACGAAATTGTTTTTGGGAAGCACACTTATTGATACAACATGTACTATCATCAATGGGGAGCTTTGGTTTTTGATTTTTTGTTTCTTTTTGGGTCAAATGTTAATTGACAAATTTTTCTATTTTTCTGCCAGGCAACCAAAATATGATTTAAAATGTTGATAGTACAGTAAGGCCAGCATCTTCTCTTTTCTTAACCATTTCTGGATCGTTCATTCTACTGTTTTAGATTTTATAGAAGCTAAAAATAAAAATAAAAATTCTCAAGATTAATGATTTGATTCCCTTGAGTGAAAAAATTGCCTGCCGTAAAAGTGTACTGTTGTGGCTGACAAAAAAAGATTTTGGAAGGCAAAACTTTGAAATGAAGGAAGGAAGGAACTGTCACCGCCATTGGAAACAAATTGTTGTAATTTGATCACCAAACACTGGAATTAACAGCTGCAATGCTAGTTGTGCCTGGAAGTAGAAAAGTAACCGTCATCGAATACCAATTCCAAACAGATCTTTATTTATGAATCGTTGAATTTCCTTAACTCTCGATTCTTAGCGGAAATCTGAAAGCTGAGAGTCCATCCCATCTACCAGGGCATGATGGTCCCACCGTTTTGTTTCGTGTGGGCCAACATATTGATAATGGGATTGGGTCCCACGACGTAGAACCGTTTATGAAGTCGAGAGTCTATTTTTTATTTTCTTTCATTATTTCATGGTTGCCTTGTGCATTGAGAAAAGCCATTTTTTATTTTTCAAACGCGTTTCTGTACAACAGCGTGGTAAAACACGTGACGTTTGTGATGCGTGGGATGATCAAATAAAATCTGAAAGTTGTGGGCCCATTTACTATTGGATTAATCGTTGATTAGTAAACTAAATTGGAGTTTGTAATTCGTAAATTGGAATGGAATCCTGTGGCCGCGTGGCATCGACGTATGAGTTTGGGGGGGATTTGCAAAGCAAAAATATCAATCGATAATATTACAGCCCAATAATAAGCCCATTTCATGAGTTTAAATTGGATTGGGTTTTGTCTGTCTAATAATTATTTAAGTATAATTTTTTTTTTTAAAAAGCTATTATAATTCGTCTAAATTTCGTATAACTTTTTAAAAATAATCATAAAAATATTATTTTTTTTATATTTATTGCCATTCTTATCTCTAGTTGTTCATTGAATATTACCTATTGTCTCTAGTTGTTCATTGAATATGACATATTGATGATATTTGTCGATCCGAGACTAATTCCTCTCTAAAACTTCTTGATTCCAAGATTGGATTAATCAGAAACTGTAACCCGGCATAATAATCTCGATTTCTCGGCACCTACCTTAATTTTCGAGGTGATCCTTTTTCGATTACCGAGACAACCGTTGCTCCTATTCTAAAAACGAGAGTTGAGAATTAGACCAACTACTACACTGTTCAAGTAATTGTTCAGGCGTCCCGTTATGTTAGGTAACGCCGTGCACGAAAAATTACAGGCACTCAATTACTAGGCCAGACGTAACGTAAAGGAGTGGTAAAATGTCTGATCCAACCACCGTACCTACTCCTGTCCAATCAAACTCCCGTTCTCCGATGCTCACACGTGCAAGAGCTCTATAAAAGGTGAAGACCATGCATATAGCAGGATTCGAATTTTTCTTCTTCGAACAGTCATTATTCTTCTCCTAACTTGAGAGCTTTGAGAGAGGACTTCATCTGAGTAGTTAAGGGATAACTACTGCACTTACGCACTTTTCTCGAGCCCAGCCTCCTGAGTCGATAAAACACTCAAACACTTGTAATTCCTCTCTTTTTATTTGGCTCTACACTATTTCACTGATTTGAGCGTCGAAGTTTATTCGTCGGTACGTCGGCTTCACTCCTAGCTTGTTTTTCTGTGATTTCAGGTAATCCCCGAGAAGTTTCTATGTCTACTGCAACTATAAATCTGTGTGGTGTGCTAAATCTTCCGTCACTAAAAAATTTAGGCATCAACAGTTGGCGTCGTCTGTGAAAAATGAGCAAAAAGCCTCAAAAGAAAGTTCGAAAAGTGTTTCGCATAGATATGACAAGAAACACTAGCAGTCACCTTTCCAAGAAAGTGCAAAAAGAAGTAGCTGAGGGTCCCCCTCACGCCAAAAAAAAAGAGAGCACTTCAGAATCATCGAATGAGAATGAAATATTAGCTCACCAGATTGAGGGTCCAGTCAGCCGAGTCACTATCAGAGCTGAAGGAGGCGAGTCCTGGCCAATGAAAGGAAGGTCGATAGAACCAAGAAGTATAAGGGAGATCGATAATTAGAAGATCATAGAATTGGAGCGTAAGAATCAATTGTTGGAAAAGGAGATGGCGAAGCTGCAAGAGTTGGTTCAGCGATAAGTGCGTGATGGAAAGCAGCAAATTGTGCAAGAAGTCTCAGAAATAAGGACCGACTGTCTTCTAGGAGAGAGAAAACAAATGGCTCGGCACCCGTCTAAGGGAATGACTATCAAAAGTGCCCGATTCACCAATTTACAGAAAAGAAAGGGCAAGGCAGATGCACGTGATGAAGCAAAGATACACGACTGTGACGAACCCATAATGTCCGCTACCCTATGCAGTCCCAAAATAGACCCAAGGAGTCCTACCAGGCCTAGGAGTACCACGGTAGACTTGCGGTCTCAACTCGATGAAATTAGGTCTCGAGACTACAGTGTTCGATCTGTGGACCCCTAAATGACTGAAAACTGTGTCAGAAAGATTTTACAAGAAATCGAGATCAGAGGAGTGAGAACTAGTCTGCTAAAGAGCGAGGACGAAAAAATTAAAACGGATAGATATGGCGATTCCACCTTTACCAAGAATATAATGGTATTGACCATTCCCAGAAAGTTTAAAATGTCGCAAATTGCGCCCTATACCAGGAAGACTGACCCCAGATTGCATCTAGATACCTTCAGAAAAATGATGCATATCCAAGGGCTGAATGAACTTCAGATATGCCATTTGTTCCCGTTAATGTTGGAAGGACAGCCTAGGGTATGGTTCAGAAGCCTCCCGAAGGGCACCATCGAAAGTTTTTGATAGTTAGGACAAAGTTTCGTGGAAGAATTTTTGGCACTGTAGACACTGCACGCAGCACAAGCACCCTGCTCTTATTACGACAAGGCCCCGACGAGAGCCTTAGGAGCTTTATGGCGAGATATCACGATGAAGTGATACAGTTAGGGGCTTTTGACCATCCATTAGCATTGGAAGGATTGAAGAGAGGGCTCTAGATAGAGAGAGGGTGGTACGCTATCAATAAATGGTCTGTCACTACCTATGAAGCCACCAGAAGAGAACTCTTCGATGAGATAGACATCGAGAATAGAGTATTCCTAAGAAAGCAAGAGGAAGGGGTAAGCCCACCCCAGCTTTAAGAAAGAGAACTTTTCTCGAGGAAAAACTCGAAAAAATTCAAGAATGGCCATTGAAATGATCGAAGCGACAGAAATGCTTGACCTCTTCGACAAAAAAAGATGGTGAAGAAGCAGGCCCTGGATAAAGAACAACCCTAGGTGGACAGGGTAAACGAGAGAAATTTTGTCCAATTGAATTTTCCCCTCTCACAAGCCTGGCAATATACAAAGGAAAATGGGCTCTATATGACAGAGTCGATCCCAATCAGATCCGAGAGGGCTAATATTCCAGGCGATCGATTTTTCGATTACCACAGCTGTTATGGGTATAACACCGATAGTTGCTTCTATTTAAGAGAATAGATTAATCTCTTGGCAAAGAATTAGTACCTAAATCAGTTGCTGGCTAGTACCAAGGACAGGAGATCCATCTAGGCCAAGAAACATCGAACCATGGTGATATAAGGTGGGCCCACCCTAGCAGGGAGTTTGAACTGATCTAGAAAGAACTATTTAAAATACTCTCTGCTAAGTCCCAGTAATGATTTTCACATCATGAATGTTCGAGAGGCTAAAAAGCCAAGGATCGCCTCGATACTGATAATATTTACCGATGTGAACGAAGT
>JAWDEX010000003.1:1948834-1999669 GCA_035221805.1 Trichilia hirta | reverse complement strand
AATGAAATGAAAATATTTGAACAATTCACGTACATTCTTTAAATATGAGCATTCCAATATAAAGGAAACAGCTAATGTATGTGAATAAAGAACAATTCTTTTATTATAAGATCACTAGCCTTGAAACCGACAACACGAATGGTTTCTAGAGCATACACTAACAGACGATAGTCCTTTTTTTGTCGTGTTGAAAATATCTCTCACTCTCACCTTATCTCTTGATATTTTATCGTTCTCAATTTTTTATCTCTGCCTTTGAGAAATATGCCCCCTCACGATACTGGGGACGGTTCATTCTCTCCTCCTGTCTCCTTAGAAACACCTGGTCTTCTATATCCATCTCATCAAATAACTCCTTTCGAGTGGTCTCTTCAGTGGTGAAAGATCATTTATTTATGTCATATCATCCACTCTCTATGCAGAGCCCTCTTTTCAAAGTCTTCTAAAGTAAGCGGGTGATAGAAAGGCTCTAGCTCAATTATTTCTTCATGGTACCTCGATACAAAGTTTTAAAAGCTCTCATTAGGGCCTTGTCGCAAGAGAAAAAGTGCGCTCGCACTGCAGGTTATTTGTATAACACCTAGAAATGCTTCTACAAGGCTTTTACTTAATTGCCAAAAACCCCCAATGGTTCTTCTAGAAAGGCTTTTGAACCATATCATGGATTGTCTTTCTAGGATTAATGGAAATAGTAAACATATTTGGGGCTCACTTAGCCTCGGATATACATAATTTCTCTAAATATATTCAAGTGCAGTGTGAGATCAAGTTTTATTGTGTAAGGTGTGATCTGAGGCATCTTAAATTTTTTAGAGATGGTCAGCTTTAGTATGTCTTTGGTGAAAGGAGAATCGTTAACTTTCCTTCCATCAAAATTTTCACGCGAGCTTCGAATCAGACCTATCTTTATTCTAACTCCAGCTTCTTTTAGTATTTTCTTAACATAAGCCTCCACAACCTGAATTTTAGCAAGGCGAGTACCACAGTCTCTGAATTTGATTTTATTAAGCTGCAATCTCAAATTCACTGTTGTGCACCTTGATTTTGTGCCAATCATCGTGCTTATCCTGGGACTGCATAAAGTATTGAGTATCAATGCCTCATTCACGTTGAAATCGATATTAGTGTCAGCTTTCCCTTTTTTTTTTCTGCAAACTGGTTAGTCGAGCATTTTTTTTAACAGTAACCCTAGTTAGATACTAAGCCTTTGGGCCCCTCTCTAACTGAGGATGGCTAGCCATTGCCTCTGAAGCTTCTGGCATGGTCTAGCATTTATTTTTGCCACGTTGATCCTGAACTAATACTCTTAACCTTGAGGCTTCTTTTTTCAACTGTCGATGCCTCTGTTTCAGCGAGAGTATCTTTTAATGATTCTCTACTTACGCATTTCTATATTCTTTTAGCTTTTCTCCCAGCCATCATGATCCACATTCTTTAGTTTCAGTAGTAGCTCTGCTTACTGGATGTGCAACAACGTGAGCTTGTATCTCATTTTTGTTAGATGACTCTATAGTATTTTTTACTATTATCAAGATAGATCGGGTTCTCGTCCCTTTTTGTTTGTATTCTCTTAGAAAAACGGCTATGATTGTGCCCCGCTATTTGTACACAAAATAACCTATAAAATTCTCTACAAGGCTTTTAGTTCGATTTTTCACAGATTGCGGCAACTATTAATCCCTAAATTCTACCAGGATAAAAAACTCAATCCACCACATAGATTTTGTCATTGATATTCTCAAAGCAGACGGATAAGGCAGTATCTCGCCTCGGTCAAAGATTTTCTGAGTCCTACCTGAAATCAAATCAAAAGGTTAGAAGTGAAGCCAGCTTACCGGCATATAAACTCCGATGCTTAAATCAATAAATAATTTAAGATTCATAAACAATACTACGAAAGATTAAAATAGAGTGTTTATACTATTTACCAACCCTGACAATTAGATTCGAGAATGCGCCTATGTTGGCAGTGGAAAGCATTCTATATACAATAATTTTAGCAACGGTTTCAAAATTTTTTCTAATGCCGCGAGTTCAGTATTTATAAAAGTCTTTACACGTATAACATTAGAAAATAGGAATCTAATTGGATGATATATGACTGATATAGTGTTTCAAGCTTTAAATATGATAGGATATTCGAATAGTCTTTGAAAACGCACTTAATTTTATCATTTTATTTTTGTGTTTTTGATTGTTGAGATCAAATTATGTTGATAATTCGGTGACAGACATAAGGACCAAGTCGGATCAATCTAGTTCAAGTTGCCAGTGAAGGTAAAAAAATAAGATCAAAAAATTCCTCAACACTAGTCAATCCAAAACATCACCGTTTACTTATCGGAGATCATCACCATCCCCTGGAGAAGCCAACAACCAAATCGTTGGTGTACAATTGTTGCCTAAATCATTTAATGTTCACTATACGAATGAAAGAATTTCTCTTAGGATTCTGTTTATGCCAAATGGCGCAAATAGAGTATGACTTTTGGTTTATATATGCGAATTCTGGATCGAATTTTTTTTAGAACGTGCAAGACCTGAGTTCTACCCAAATCTGCATGCCGGTTACGATTTTTTAAATTATATCGGAATTTTTTCCTAATTTCACTTTTAATGACACACATGGCACAAACAAAACGACCACGCATTGAGATATCAAGGTTAAAAAAAAAAAAAAAATGGAGAGAGAGAAAAACTCCATTCGGATATTGTGCATTACACGTTGAGCGGCAACTTCATTTTTCCGTTGCCAAGTATTGTATGAATTTAGCTACGTAGGTAGATTTGTAAAAATGGAAACGGATATAGGCTAGTGATTACAGGCGTCATGATGGAAAGTCCTAAGATCAATCGACATCTGAGGCCCTTTGGTGGATTTAGGTTTGATAGTGGTATCACGTGGGCCCTGGGTTAAACACTCGGTCATGTCATTCTGGATAATATAATAAGTGACCTCAAATATCTTCTTAATGTGGTTATTATCCAAGGGTTGAGATTTCTCCACGCGGCATCAGGAGACTCGTATGGAAACTCATGGCAAGTCATACATATTATATAGTCTGGCATGGCAATTTTCTCGTTGCGAGTTCCATTATGGTAAAATATAACTAAATCGAAATATTTTTCAAAATTTTGTTATATGAATAATTAAATAAAAATGGCTATTCTTCAGCCTTTCCCAATGACTAAACTGACAATTTCTCCAATCTCTGATTTCCCTTTCCTCCTATAACGTCTGACTCTTTCGGGTCTGAATTGAGTGAATTTCTCTATTTTTCTTTGTGAAGCCTACTCTGACCCGATAGTTCTGTGATTTACTGTCACAAAATCTGCTTCTTTGTACGTCGTCGTTTTCGGCCACCCTTACATCGGTCTCATAAATGCGCTTTTGTTGGTTTTGCTGAAGCTTGTTGTTGGGATTTGACAATGGAAGTTAGAGAGAGAGGGAGAGACGTTCTCCTAGTCCTAGGCTCTCTCTCTAGTTTTTTTTTTTTAATATTTATTTCCTTAATTACTAAGTTAGAACAAATTATATCCATAAAATCCTCATTAATTAATTAAATAATTACGTTTAAAAACGATTTGTCAGTTTCCGCATCATCTATGCCTATATAAAACCATCCACGGGATTCATTTGTAATGGTCTCTTTCAGTTAAACCAGAACCCAAAACTACGAAGATGGGAAAAAGTTTATGCCAATTTAAGAGTGAAGCTAGAGAGAGAGTTTTGAGTCGTGCATCTTCCCTGATATAACAAGAACATTGAACCTCTTTTAGTTCTAAACCTAATCCCATTTCATATCCGTTCTTGGTTTTCCTTTCTTATTAATAGCTTCGTGAAATATGTGAATCGATGGAGACGTTTTGGCGTTTGTTAACTCTGTACTAGTTTCTGCCAGAAATTATTATGGCTGTTAAAACACAGTTGTATTCTGATAATTTGGGTATGCCCATGCGTGGCTTGCAGGATTGGGTGGTAAATAATTCTGTTCCCGCCATTGATGCTGCTGATCTTTCTTCCAGTTTTCAAGACCCTCAACATCATCGACATCTTTTTGCTTATTTACACCAACACGCTCGTCAAAATATGTCTGCTTTCGATTGCAACAGAGGGGCTTCTTCTTCTACCGCGACGTCTGATAGTAATTTTTTCTCCATGGTACTTCCTCAATCTCTTCATGCTCAACTTGAGTTGCAAAGGCAGGAGATTGATTGCATTCTCCAAATACAGGTAAGAATCTTTCACTTGCTGAACGGGGGTTCCTTTCTTTGTATAATATTATAAAGTGTGTAGCCTTCCCTGTTTTAGAATTATTATTTCATCTCATTTACATTATGTGTTGTATCTGAAAACAGAGTGAGAGATTAAGATCTGCTTTGCAAGAACAAAGAAAACAACAACTAGCAATCCTGCTAAAGGGGATGGAATTAAAGGCCTCGAACTTGATTAGGCAAAAGGAAGACGACTTAGCGCAATCAACAAAGAAAGCAATGGAGCTTGAATCCCGTTTGAAAAAAGCAGAAATGGAGAGAGAATCATGGCAAAGATTGGCAAGAGCAAACGAAGCGATGGTGATGGATCTAAGCAACGCTCTTGAACAAGTGAGAGAAAGACTGGTCTTGGTCAGAAACCGACCAGAAGATGCAGAATCAGTATGTTGTGGTTCTTCTCCATGTGATAGAGAACACGAACTGAAAGAAGCGAGTAAAAAGATAGCTTGTAAACGCTGCAATTCTAGAAACTCGTGTGTACTCATTTTACCTTGCAGGCACCTCTGTTCGTGCAAGCAATGTGAAGCTTTCCTTGTTTCTTGCCCTGTCTGTAAATCTGCCAAGGAAGCAAGCATGGAAATCTTTTGGTTCTAACAAGAAAGGCCACATTGTTGAAAGAAAAAAATATATATATGAAAAGCCGATGAAATCCTTTTTCTTTTTTTTTTTTATGTTTTTGTTTTTGTTTTTGGGAAGCACACTTGTTGATGCAACATGGACTGTCATTAATTGGGAATTTTGTTTTTTTTATTTTTGTTTCTATTTTGGGTCAAATGTTAATTAAAGTTTTTTTTTGTTTGTTTGTTTGGTACTGGTAGGAGACCCAAATATGAATTGAATGATGATGGTACGGGTAAGGTAAGGCGAGAATCTTCTCTCTTCTTTGCCTTTTCTGGACCGTTCATTTTACTGTTTTACATTTTACAAAAGTTAAAAAAATAAAGATTCTCACGATCAATGATTTGGTTCCCTTGCGTAAAAAAATTTGCCAGCTCTCTGTTAGCCGTAAAAGTGAAATGTCTTTACTGACAGAAAAGGAAAATGATTTTGAAAGCAAGACTTTGTAATGAATCAGGGAAGGGACTGTCACCGCCATTATCATTTGTTTCCTTGTTCCAATGAGTTGAAATAAAATTGTGGCGTTGAAAATTCCCAATTTGAGCACCAACACTGGGATTAACATCTGCAATGCTAGTTGTGCCTAGAAGTATGAAAAATAACCCCGGTCAAATACCTATTCCAAAGGGATATTTATTTATTTATTTATGAATCGTTGGCTTTTGTTTACCTGAGCCTGAGGCGAAGTCTGAAAGCCGATAGTCCACCCCCCACTTACCAGAACATGATGGTCCCACCGTTTGAGTGTTCTGTGGGACCACAATTTGATGATGCGATTGGGTCCCGGAGAACCGTTTCCGAAGATGAGCGGTGTTATTTATTGTTTTTTCGACTTTCTTTCTTTGTTTCATGGTAGTGCGTTCAGAAAAGCAATTGGGATATGCTGCTCTCCATACATATGCAGATAGTACTCGTATTTTTCAATTTTCAAACGCGTTTTGTACAAGAGCATGCAAAAACACGTGACGTTTGTGATGCTAACATCCACGAGGGATGATAAGATAAAATCTACAGCTTGTAGGTCCATTTACTGATGGATTAATTGTTGATCCGTCAATTGAACTGGAGTTTGTAATTGGAGCGTAGTCCTGTATGGCATGACATATCAAAAATGTGACTCAATATCATTTGGGCCCCAGATCAAGCCCATTTTATAAGTTGGAATTGGATTGGGTTGGTCAATCGTGTGCCATAACTTAGAAGTATGTTGATATTTTACAACTTGTTCCAGTTTTTATTCCATAATTATTATAAAATTCATTTTGAGTGATTCCTATTGAAAGTCAATATTATTAAATAATTTTATAGTTTTTATTTTTAAAATTAAATAAAAGTTAATTATTTTACCTATATTTTAATATTTATAATACTTTATTATAATTTCTCTTTTAAAAAACTATTATTATATTGTCAAAAATAATCTTAACAGTATTATGTTGTTTCATCCTTTTGAACATGATCTATGAAAATATCTTAAAAATAACAATATTATTTTTTATTGTGCAAAGTTTACTTCCATTGCCAAGAGAAGAAGGATTGAAATGAGTCTTATTTCATTCAACGTGCGTTATTTTATGAATATACTCTTTTTATTGAAGATGGTGTAGAGAAGAAAAGTGAAAATTTTTTTAAAATGTTTTGCAAACTTGTACTTCGCCAAAATGTTAGGCGAACAAAAATTATTGTGCCGAGATAATTGGGATTTGTGGTTAATGTTTATAGTGATCTAAAAAAAAATAACTAAAATAATTATACTTATTAAGATTTATTTGTCTCATAATACATACATGGAACATCTTGTCGGTATAAATACAATATCGTAGTGTGTTTTAAATTTTTTAAAGTCGTTTTGTTTGAGTAATTACACGTAGTTTATAAATTTAAAGTTTGTCAGCATATTTACTTTATAAAAAATATAAAATATTATGATGTTAATTTCAGCAATCTGGAATAAAATATCAATTAACAAAATCCGAAAAAATTAATTTCAATAAATTTTGATGACATATACGTACATAATACGTTCGAAAGACGTCAATTATCGTGTATTTACTAGAAAGTGTAGCGTGCACGTAGTCACATAGTATGTTCATGCAACCGATCCAATATACCCTTGAAAAACTGAAATGATTCATTATCGGACGGTGGAAACCTATTCTTCCATCAATATTCTGTTGTGAGTTCATTTGGTTACTGGTGACATCGCCGACGTGACCAACCTGACCAATTGCGTCCCCCATGTCAACCATACAAAACTCAATACGACGCTGCTTTATTGTAGAAGTGTAACACACAAGACTTTTCCCAAATATTCCCAATCTTTTTCCCCTCGGTCTACTCTTTCACCAGCGTCCGCTAGAGCAAGCCGCAAAACTCAAACCCTTCTCTCCATAATTGTAACAGAGGGAAAACTTCAATTTTCAATTTCCGACATGCAACAAGGAGATTACAGCTCTTATTATCACCAATACCCTCACTTATCAAACCCTTATCCCAATTCCAGTCCTTCCAATCCTAATCCAACGGTGGATCTTAATCCAAGGTCTTACGCATCGGCACCGCCTTTTAGTACGAGCTACGCTCCCTCCGATTACTCCGGTTATTCACAAAATTACACTACGTATTCTCAAAATCTCGATCCTGTCCCTCCCACAGCTCCTTCTTACACACCAGTACCGGCGACTGCGACACCGTCACCATCGAGCGCTAATTCACTTTCTTCGTTCAATCCAACTACTTCGCAACAACCTCTTCAGTTCCCGCCATACGATTCCCTTGGGCCCTACCAACCACCGTCAACTGCACAGCAACAACAACCGCCGGCTTATTACCCGCCGTTTGAGCAGAAAGCACCCAATTACGGCCCGCTAACTACCAATTCTAATTCACCTTACACTTCCACGTACTCCGCCCCTTTTAGCCACACAGGATCATTGGTCCCTCCTGTATACGAGAACCCATATGAGAATCCGAATTCCATGAAATTCGATGCACGAGGCGGTTATTTGGACGATAAATACGGTGGTTATAACAGAAGCCGTTCCGATTTGGGATCCGATCTTTACGGAAAGCGATCGGAGAGTATTAGTTATGATGGATATGGTGATGGTGTTTATGCCTACGAAGGGGGCAAGGTGGAGCCATATGGGGCACGTGGCACGGTTCCAAAATCATCGACTTCAACTTTATTTGATGATTATGGGCGATCAATCAGTTTGCCGTCTGGGAAGGATTCACGCTCGTCATCAGTATCATCGGGTTCGAGTAAGATCGTGAGAGCCGTACCAAAGGCGGAGACGCAGCAGGATGTGAAGAGTGGAGTCCAGAAGTTTCGGGTCAAGTTGTTGGCTGAAAGCGGAGGCCAGAGCACCATGGACGTGCTCTGCCAGGTAGAGTTTTGTTTATGCGTATTGTTTAACAATTATTGATTGTCGATTATAGTTTCTTTGTGGTTAGTTCAATTGATTTGATTCGATTCTCACTTTTTCCTATGATTAATAGTTCAATCACTATGTTGTTTTATTGGTAATGCTGTGGATATATTTTTTCAAGAGTAATTTTATTGAATATATATTGCTATAAAGTAGAATGCAGTAGTCAAATGACGTTATTTTTTTTGCATTTGCCAGATTTGATTCGGTAATATTTTTCATTATCATTTTGTTTGTATGTAAGATTTGATCCTCTTATCAACATTTTCAAGAGCCTTTTCAATGTGTTATACGATTAGCTCTTTTTTACCATTGTCTAATGCATTTCAATTCTAATGTGTTAAATTTTTCTCACAGATTGGCTTGGATGGAATCCGTATGCTTGATCCCAATGCTGGCAGGACATTGAGAATATATCCTCTCGAGAATATTACAAGATGTGAAGTGAGCAGTTGATTTCCGTTTTTGAATTTTGATCTCACTGGTACTTTCTGGCTTAACATTGAGATGCATGCTTCTTTTTCTTCATGTAGCTGGCTGATTCATCAACGTTGGCACTCTGGTCCAAGAGTTCTGTGGACATTGAACCCAGACGTATCAGACTACAATCAAATAATTACACTAGCACCACACTACTGGACACAGTGACAGCTGCAACTGTACAGGTTGGAATTCATAAAATGGTGAACAAAATTTTTTACCCTGCTCATTATATTATTATTTGTGATTTTCAATGCATTTACTAGTATCAGAACCTAAAAATGATGACTTACGATCACAGTGTGGCGAAGTTGAGGTCTAATAGTAAAGATCTTGCAATGCCAAATGATCGAAGACTTAGTTGCCTCTTTGATGCAGCTTTTTACAGCCAACTCATCTTGATTTTTGAAGTTCGCTTTTGTATATTTGTAATTTTAAGTTTTGGTATCATATTGGTGGGTATGTTCAGTGTTTCTGAAGTGTTTAAACGTTGTGCAAATAAGATGGGCGTAACTATGATGTTCCTTTAAAACTACTCCTAATTGTTGTACCAACATCTTTTGGGGAGATTACTCGTACCTATTCATATTTTGAGACCTTAAAGATTATGATTTGCAACTCCTTTAGTTCATTTGGATTATAAAGCTCAGCGACAATCTTTGTTATGTATATTTTGTGCGAAATTTTTACTTTGGATAATTGTTGTCACTGTGTTTTTACCACAATTTTCTTATGTGTTTGTTTAACTTGATTGTGATTTTATTTTAAGTACAATAGATGTAATGTATAGCGTAGGTAGTGGATTCTGTATCTTTTTTAAGCATATGAAAGTGACTTGTGTTTCTCTGGATTGCAGCTGAAGGAAATGGGTGGAGGAAGAAGCAGGCCTTCTGACTCCTTAAAGATGGTCGAACAGCCTGTAGAGAAGAGAAAAGGACTTGTTGATTGGATGAACTTGATAAAACCGGGCAATGAGGAGAAAGATCATTGGGTAAGACTAGGTTTTGAAGAATTGTACTTTCTTATGTGTATTTCTCTTGCATGTTCACAGTTTCCAATGTATTCCTATTTGCATTTTTTAGGTTCCTGATGAAGCTGTTTCAAAATGTACGTCATGTGGGATGGATTTTGGGGCTTTTGTGCGCAAGGTACATCTTTATTAGTGATTTGTGATTTGTACTACTTTTTCTTGTTAACCTTATGGTCCTCTCCACTTTTTCAGCATCACTGCAGGAACTGTGGTGATATTTTCTGTGACAAGTGTACCCATGGTAGGGTTGCTCTTACAGCTGATGAGAATGCTCAACCAGTTCGAGTCTGTGATCGATGCATGGTATGTGGTATTGATTTGCACCTTTCTTTAGGGGCTTTTTTAGTGGTGGTTTTCTAAGTGTTGGTCATGTCCTAATCTTTGACCACAAAGGTTGAATTTGAAGTTGCTGGTTATCCAATTTGAATTTAAAGTATATGTCACTGAAAAAATAGTTTGAAAACATGCAAAGATTTAGTCAAACATAAGATGTTGGTTTAGTTAACTTTATTCGTGTGATTTTCTCACTTTAAAACCAAAGCCTAATGAGATCGCTGTTCTTTTGACTATCTTAGATGGGAATTCTGATTGTTGGGATCATTTGAATCTTGTGCCTTAATCATCAATAAGACTTCTTGAAGTGATTACTGTTTCATATTTATTCATTTTGTTGAATGATGAAGGATAAAAGCTCCCTCTATTTGGCAAGCTTGCAAATATGTAGTGTTTAAGTTGCATTGAATTGGATTTACGAAGTTCATTGCATTTACATTCTTTGCTTCATAGGAAAGAGAGTAGATATGCTCATCCTTCTCCCCTTCTCTTCTACTTTTTTGAGATTTTAGTTCATTCAAAACCACTTTATTACAAATGTCCTGCATGTAAATGATCTTATTCTATTATTTTATACATATAGTCTATGCTATTCTTGGATTATTTCTTAATTGGCACTCTTGTATACAGGCTGAAGTGACTCAGAGGCTTAGTAATGCTAAAGAAGCAGCTAATAAACCTGCATTGCAGAGTCATGAGGATCTTGCCAGGAAGCTTCAGGTAAATATTTTGTTATTCAAGCCTTAAACTGTTGTATCTTAGTTAATATGACTTTTAAAGTTAATATCTGGCAGTAATTTTAACCGACAGTGCTCAATTGTGACAGGAGGAAATGGAGAGAAATCGCAAGGAATCAGGTAATATTGTTATTCTTCTTCTTACAATTAAATGCAGTGCACTTGTTTAAATTTCCTTTACTGTTCTGGAATTTGGATAAATTCATTGACGTTCTATCGACTAATTGTATTGAGTTAAATTGGTAGGACCACCTCTTTTATATCTAGACGGCAACACTGTATAGGAAGTGCTAATTGATCGATTGCTTTTCAGGCTCCAAGTCTGATGGATCTGGCAGACGGATGAGGGAAGTTGCTTGTCCAACTTGCACTGTTCATTTACAGGTTTGAAATCTTGATCCATCGTTAATAGGAAAAGATCAGAACTTGTTTTTTATTTGCACAAATTATGAAACAAGTTTTGGAACTTTGGACCAATGTATTTTCAACACTAAGATTACATCTGATATATACAATATACTCAGTACATAGTGAAAATGGTACCTCAGACGTAAATCCTAATCATTCCATTATTTCAATTGACTCAAGTTCTGTCACCATGGCTAATAATGATAATTGTTACAGGTCCAAGTTCCAAGCTCGGGTTCTGAGACTATTGAGTGTGGAGTTTGCCAGCATCCTTTCCTCGTGAGTGCTCATTGATCTTGCAATCAGTTAAGGGAATGCCTCTTTGCAGTAATTCTGTTTGTTCTCATTTTACTTATTCAGCTGGAGAATATTAATAGTTTGGATTAGTAAGTGTATCATCTATTTGTGGTTTGTTTAATGAACTCTATTGACCTAGTGTTTACTGTTTTTTCATTAGTAGTGTGCTAATAGTGTTCTTTTAAGTTCCATTCAATTGGGTTTTCTGTGTATTAAACCGACTGCTAGTCCACGGAGGAATGCAACTATTGTTTTTGCACTTAAACTAGTGATGAATTCTTCACATGGCAGTGCAGTCCTTTCTTTGATTAAGAATGTTATTCTTGGTACGAAGGGAACCTTTTCCCTTGCATCAGGACCTTTATACTAGAGTGGTGATATTTTGATCTTCCATTTTGAAGATGTTACATGGAGCTTATGGGAACTCAAAATTTATTGAAGGGAGTATGATCCTGATTTGGCAATGTGTTGGATGATTGCCAATCCTATAAATTTTGCTTGGTTTGAGGGGAGTTGGAACAGTGAGTTGAGTTGATTGATGATTTGGGGATGATGATGATCACGATGGAGGTAATCACTAGTGTTTGAGGACCGACGTTGGTCTGCTCTGATAAGGATATGCATATGCAGTAGATCCAGGTAGGTATCGAATATTACATGTTCTAGTAGTTGTTCGGGCCCGATAATTTGTAGGACTGATGGCCTACAATGGTGTGGTAAGAGACTTCCCTTGTTATCACTAGGACCTGCTGTTGGGGATGAATAGATTTAGGCGAAAAAATAGTTTTTTATTGATTGAAAGTTGGGTTTTGTGGTTGATTTTTCAAGCAATTAAGGTTATGATTTTATTTTCATTACAGTCCTAATATTTGAAAAATTCTAACAGATCAGAAAAAATGTTAAAATAACATCAACTATTTTATCACTACATAATTAGAAAAGAAAAAGGTGCATATTCTTAATTAAAATTGGTAGTAACGTGGTCAATAAGTTGACTGAAAACGGTGGGATTGGATGGATGATGGATCGCTCGGAGGAAATAGTGTTAAAATTGAAAAATGGGGTCCTGAGCATGGGGGTTGTTTCTCGGTCCAAAGTCCGTTGTCAAACAAGTTTGTAGTTTTACACGGACTAGTTGAGTATGCAGAGTGAAATGGCCCAGCCCATTGTCTGACTAGCTATACACTGACGATTAGGCGTACGTGGAACCAAATGGCCCAAGAATGTCCAAAATTATTGTGAATATTAATTCAAATTTTCGATGGTAGCAGTAATTTGAATTTTTTAAATAGTGAATGGCGGAAATGGTTGCGAACCAATAGCATAATCTATATATCCACAAAATTGTCCGGTCGATTAATTAAGGCTCTGTTCTCTGATAAACGATGGTCTAACACCTATGGTGAAATTTTTATTTGTTGGTCAAGATGTGTTGCAAAGCCAAACCATTGATATTAATGATGGATATGATTTAATTGCAGCCACACAAAGTGGATGGATAAATAAATAAAATAAACTGATACTCGTAGATCACTTGTCTGTTGTACCCAACAGCAGAGGCTTCTTGTTTTTTTTCTAATGAAATAAAAGCTACGCCACCAAAGCTGTTCGTTACATGGTTAATGATTTACAAGATGAGTGAGCGCATTTAGTTGGATTAAAACCATGCGCGTGGTTATGTTTGTTGATAATTGGGACTTTTCTTAAAAATATAATAATGATAACAAGTTGGATTAGAAATTAAATAATTTTAAAGATATAAAACTTCTAGTATAAATTTGTATACATAAATTAATGTATAAAAATTAAAAAAGAAATATGAATTTCACAGAAACCAACTTTATTTACTATAAATTTTAGAAGAAACGAGAAACAATGGTCCAGTTCTTCAAACTCTTGGATCAGTTAAAGGATAGAATGAGAATATGCACAGATTCCATCCCTCAAGTTGAGTCCTCTTAGGTTATGGCGAAAGTATCAAGAAGCATGGTCCAGGCGAATAGGGCTTATGACGCCATTGATCTAAGTACTTTGCTTTGAAAAGAAAGTGGTCCCGGATGCCCCCATCCATCCAATCCCTCGTTCCATTTTCTCTCTTCTTTTTTATTAAATAATGTTGATGAACGAAGATTTAAATTGACTAATTCTAAATGAATTATCTCAGCAATGAAAATTTATATTTTCTACAGGTAATCCAAACTAAAGAGCGGAAGAAAAAGTACGACCTAACTCTGTGAGTCGTCTTCTCTGGTTGTTCACCAAACAAAAACTTGCTCGGAACATCATCGTATCTCACTTGCAATCAATTAAACAGCAATTAAATTAATCTTAATCTCACCCACACAACAATTTACTAACAAATGATTGAAAGATATGTGCCGATCGAGCAATGTAGGTAGCTAACCTACTTAATGCATGAAGAGTAAACGTCAATTCCTCGTAATAGATTTGTTAGAAGACGATTTCAACACTTTTTTTCTACACCAACTTCACTAAATTTGTATAACAAATAAACCCCACATTTGCCAATTGTATATGAAAATAGAGAATAATATTATCGTGCTCATCATTTTGTTGCTTATTTATTACGAGTACTCAAGATTTTTCGTGGTAAGAAGTATTATAATTTCTGACCTCATTAAAATATCTAAATACACATTCTCAATCAATATTCATGAGTAAGTAACAAGAAAACATTTTCTCACAAGGATAAACAAGTATTATTACCAGTTAATTTTTTTCTAAAAAAAATAGTAAAAAATTGATGTTACATGAAAAGAGAAACACATTAACATTTATTGTTTGATATTTAAAACTGAAAAAGATGATTTTCAGTGCTCTAAAGAGTATAATGGAAGATTGTGAGAAAGCAGTCGGCTGTTCTAGCTAGATTATAATTTACATATAATTAATTCTTATGTTTCAAAAGTTTCCTGATCATTGTATTATAATTTTATTTCGGAGGACTAGTGCATTATTCAGACGTCAATTACTTGCCAGGATGTTGTAGATAACTTGGTACCAATTGCGGATGTACCCTAACGTGGGATGAGGATGCAACATTTTTAGTAGAATAATTGACCGAATATTATGGGAATACTGTTGATTTAATTTCTATTTGGCTTTCAGTATAAAATTTTTATTTCGTATAAATATTGAAGAGTACAATATATCTGGAAGATCATACCGTGTGTGTGTGTGCGTGTCCTCGTGAACATAATGGAATTGACAGTCAGAAAATATTATTATCTGGAAAACAAAATAAAAGAGCTGTAGGGTACTAACTAATTTTTCAGTAGAACAAAAACATGAGTGTTGTGTTTTGCTTTATTTACGTTATGATCAGTTCAACAAAATTGGAATTCTTATAGAAATTGAATTGAAATTCAAGCCTAATTATTATTATAAATTAAGTTAGAAATATTTTTTCATCATTCATTATCAATCTCGTGAAATTGTTGGAAGTAGGTGTATTGATTCCTTCTCCTAGGACCAGCAATTATAAAGTATAGGGTGGATGTTTGAAATTCGACATAAACTCATCTTGTTTTAACTATTAACAGATTGGATGAGGTCCGTCTTAGGCTATTAAAACCACTGTGATGGACATTCTTCGACTACTGAAAAAAAAAAAAATGGTTAGAAGTAATGCCAATTTTTTAGTGTATAAACGCTAATATTTAAGTCACATTTAGGGTCTAGAAGAAAAAGAAAAAGACAAAAATTTGTCTAAAGAAAAGAATTAAAAAAATACTGATAAGAGTTTTGAGTGCTTTTTTTTACAGTTTTTCTAACCTCTTTTATGTTAAAGAGAGCTAATATTTATAATAATTGATGATGCACCTCTCAAATCTTTGCAAGTGTGGTCATCAAATAATGAAAAACTGACGTTTGTCAGAAAAATTGTATATACTAATGTCAAATAATAGGTCATTATGCAATTATTGCATATAAATTTGAGCCGTTATAATAATTATTTAAATTGTGACTTGTATATTACGAAACTTTAAATATAATATGATAGTTTGTATAACCTTAAAACTCACGTATGATACTCTTTTTACCGTTCTCCCTTTTAGTCTAAATTTTATATGGAGGTTGGGGTCATTTTTTCAATATGAGAATAGTACCATCTATGTACTTAATAATCTTAATATTTTGTCATAACCCTAGTGGAGTTAAGGGCGAACTTCGTCATTATCATGATCTTTGGACTACTCACAGTGTCTGTAACTATCTAGTGTCAAGATTATAAGGTCATGCACTAGATTTATTTCAACGTAAAAGCTAGAATTTCTGTTCTTGACATCAGAGAGCTAACTTGAGATTAATAGGGATCGACCAAAAACAGTGGTCTCGATTTTGATTCCTACATATATATCACACTAGATGCATAATATACGTATGAAAAAGTAAAACATTTAAAATAACGAAAATAATTTTATTAACTTTCCTTTGGTATTTAAATGTGAATGAATATTTAATCATTATGTAATATAAGCCAACAACTTTTACAATTAAAATGCATGAATAGTAATTATATAATTTAAATTAAAAAAATAAAAAGTAATTGTGAATAAGAAGTTATTCTAATTCTTATATATCTTCCATAATATAAATGATTATCTACATATAAAAAATTTTATCCTCTTAATTAATTAGTAGCAAAAAGAACCATGTTCAGCTGTTTGATGCGCAATAAACGTGTTTTAAGGGGTAGTTCCTTGTCTCAGTTTTGCATATAAGTAGGTTTAGAATACCAAGCAAGAAAGACAAATCGATCAACATCCTTGTAATTTTTGAAAGATAGAAGAATTTCCAAGACCACTCATTCTCTCTCTATATTCCATGAAGCTGTTTTCTTCTTCTGCTTCTTCCTCTTTTTGTCCAACCTCCTTGTTGCTGTCTCTTTTAACATTTTCCCCTTTCGTCGGAGCCAAAGCTTCTATAACTACACCTAAAAATGAAACTATTCCGGCAATTGTTGTGTTTGGTGATTCAATAGTTGATACAGGCAATAACAACAATCTGAGGACAATATCTAAGTGCAATTTCCCTCCTTACGGTCAGGATTTCAAGGGAGGAATTCCAACAGGAAGATTCTGTAATGGAAAAGTTCCGGCAGACCTGATAGGTACGAGTCAAAACTCTCATTATTCTCATTATTTTATTGATACGAGGAAGGGTATTCTCAATTTTCTTCCACAACCAATCTGCAGCTTGTATATCAAGTATCAATTTGTGTAAGCTTATTTATTTATTATCAATTAATTAGGGAGGAAAAAGTTGGAAGAATTTGGTGATAAAATTTAGCAAAGTCGGTAGTTTTACTCGTTAAGGTTTGATACAGGTCTAATCTCACAAAGCAATTAAAATTTGGTCCAGTAATCAAATGTTACTGAAAAGGATGCGTTATAATAGCAGTCAAATTTTTATTTCAATCATGATTTAATGAAAGAAAGGTAATTGAAAACTACTCAGTGGTCAATTGGTCACGAACACCGTTCGTAGGTTCAATCACAAGTTTATCATTGCTTTGTCTTATTGCACTTGCATTGCATACCACCATTATTCCAAATCCGGTGCAAATGCTTATTCTAGTATATATTAATAAACTGAACATAAATAATTATCTCAATAAAATTTGAATAATTTTTCTGTTTCTAATTACAGCGGAAGAACTGGGAATCAAAGAACTTGTTCCGGCCTATGTGGGTCAAGCTTTGACACCTGCAGATCTTCTTACTGGTGTATGCTTTGCTTCTGGTGGCTCAGGATACGATCCTTTAACTCCCAAAATATTGGTATGTGCCTGCATACAATTAATTATATGCTTAAGCTTAATTTTATTCTATTTTGTTTTATTTTAACATAATTAATTAATTTTCTAAACTTGATGAACAAAATCAGTCGGTTTTATCATTATCAGACCAGTTAGACTACTTCAAAGAGTACATAGGAAAGCTAAAAGGATATGTTGGAGATGACAAAACAAACTTCATCTTGTCCAAAAGTATATTTCTAGTTGTTGCCGGCAGCGATGACATTGCCAATACGTACTTCATGCTTCGTGCAAGGAAAGCACAATATGATATTCCAGGTTACACAGATCTTATGGTGAACTCAGCTTCTGAATTTTTGAAGGTATATTTTTCAAGATTTTAATCCAAGTACTTACAGTCATCTTCTGTACCTACTAACTTCTGATAAAATTGCATGCTCTTTTAAATTTCTCAAATTTTAAATTATTTTTTCTAAAATTTCTAAAGCCATTGTTCTATATAAAACATAAAATTAAGTAATTGTACAACCGTTTAAATGCTATAAATTGAATTAGCTACGAATTAATTTTGTCACATTCTTTTCAATTGATTAGTTTATAGCTGTAATTATTTTTTCTTATCAATAAATTTGAAAGGAACTTTACGGGTTGGGGGCAAGAAGAGTTGCTGTTTTCAGTGCCCCGCCAATTGGATGCGTACCATCGCAAAGAACTTTATCTTGGGGAAACGATAGGGAATGTGCAGAAAATTACAATGACGCAGCAAAATTATTCAACCAAAAGTTGTCTGCAAAGTTGGATTCTCTCAAAAATAGCCTCCCCAGTAGCAAGATTGTGTATATAGATGTCTATAACCCTTTATTCGATCTCATTCAAAATCCTCAAAAATATGGTAATGAATCCAAATTTAATTAACATGCAATAATTTAATTTTTGATAAAGTACTGAATTCGATTTAACCTCTTTCAGGATTTGATGATGTGAAGGAAGGGTGCTGTGGTACAGGGAATATAGAAGTAGCAGTATTATGTAACCAATTGACTTCTTCCATTTGTTCCAATGTTTCTGGTTATGTCTTTTGGGACAGTTATCATCCCACAGAAAAAGCCTACAAAACCCTTGTCTCGCTGCTTCTTGAGAAATATATTGGGAAATTCTTCTGAAAAGGTAACATCCTGGAAAAGTAAGTGCTCATGCCCATATAATTTTAGTTGTATCTATATCTTATGGTTTACATGTTATGTATAATTTTGTACTGGTGAAAATAAATCCGAAACCTGAAGTATTATGTATTCCCTCGAGTACGTATCTATGCTTATATTTTACATTAACGTTTAAGAACAAAAGAATGAAAGAAATCAATGAAAATAAGCTTCTAAAAATATAAGAAATTAATGTTATAAGCATCTAAATATTTTCCTTTTTCAATTGAAAATTCAGATTAAGAATTTTCGTTTATTAAAATTTATGTTATCATTAATATAATCTAAAACTTTAAAAAATATTTGTAGACGAATGATCTTATATTAAGATTTTGTTTGATATTTTTAATTTAGCAACTTTTCAATTACTATCATAAAAAAACAATTTTAAATATTAAATTTTAATATAAAAATATATAAGATGTTATCCAATATCATTTTTGTTTTGATTTGAAAGTAAAAATAAATACGTGGAAGAAGGTTCTTCAAGTATTATTTCTCATCTACGCATTAGAACTGGTATTGAACACCCAGTTCGTTTATAAATGAAGTAGTCTATTTTTTTAATTAATGAACCAATGTACGCAGCTATCGTATTGAATAAACCCACGGTCCATGAATAAAATGTCACGTTCTGTCGAGTTAATTTTCAGCACGAGAAATCAGATCTTCAACTTTCCAGTGCAACATTACCAACTGTATTAGTTAACCCGAGCTTTTGTAATCGGGCAAGGCAACCCTAGCTTATTGATTACTTCGAACCCACTTCGATCTTCTAACTGCGGAATTCTAAATTAACTACGCTATAATCTTAGTTAGGAAAGAAAAGATTTAACATTATGGTTGGTATTACTTAGTTTTAAAACTAAAGATAAAAGAAAAAAAAAAATTATTTGATAAATATTAATTTTTAATAAAAATTTACTCACTTTCTTTCATATTATTTAATGTCTTGTGCGTTTATTTCATAAAAGTCATCATGATTTTAATGTAAGTCATTGACTGACGACCAGAATTATAATATTTTCGTATATTTTTGTTTAATTTTGAAAATATAATAATTAAAATATTTTATTATTAATATTTAACACTTCGTATAATTCCATTACGGTATAAAATTTAAAATTACACCAAATTAATTTCAAATATACTTCTCATGATTGAATTTAACCCGTAAAATCTGGCACGTCTCAACTCAAATTACTAATCAAAGAATGAAAATGATCGTCAATTCCCTGCAACATTTAAAGAGTACGTGCTTACGAAGTTTAAGTGAAATAGCAGCAGCATGGGGTGTGCCATCGGTAATAATACTCGATCTTATTTTGATTCTTGAGTCCAGAGGAAAAGTCTAAGTCGATTCCATTTTCTCTTTGTGGATTTCCTTCTTTCCTTCTTCATTTTTTTTTTTACTAATGAAAACCCATTCAATACTCTCATCCTCAAACTATCCAAATGGCTTTTATATCATCAGTATGAGATTCTTGTGGATATGAAAATTGCAAACGCCGCTTAATTAGGTGGGAAACAATGAGCTTCATACAGCACGTTGACAATTAATATAAACCGAACTATAACTTCAGAGTTGCTCCTACATAGTACTATAAAAATCGGTCGAATGTAAATGGTACATGCAACAGCCATACGTTTATGGAAAGTAGATGAAGCAATTTTCTGTAGATTTTTTATGAGTATCTCGAGTAATTAACTTAAGAAATAAATAGGGCTAGATGCCTCAAATTTTGATACCAAATTTCTAATTTAAATAACATAATATTTATATATTAAATGATAAAAAATGTAACAAATAATTTTAAAAATTATAAAAGATCAATATATAATAAATGAATACCATCTCACTTACCATTTATTATTTGATATGAAAAATTTGAGATGCATGAAATTATTATTCAGAAATATAACTACTTCTTGTATAGTTAACAAATCGATACTCACTGTACGGCATAGCCATTAAATGAAATCAATGGAGAGTTTTTCCATTTTATTAGTTGGCAGAAAACAATGTAAAATATTACAGCCAAATCAAAGCTATACTTGCAAAACAATGCAGTACACACAGATTATGAAACAGTTTCCTTCTCCCTCCATTTTTTTGTTTTCTCTTTCTGTTTTGGTTCTATTTTTCAGCACAGGAGCTGTTATTAAACTAACAGGCAACAATATAATTCCAGCAGTTATCGCGTTTGCAGATTCCACTGGCGATACAGGCAATATAAAAGCTATATCAAAACGCCAGCTAAATGCAATTTCCCTCCTTATGGGAGAGATTTCATGGGAAGAACCAACTGGAACATTTTCCAATGGGAAGGTCCCCTCAGACGTTATAGGTTTACATCATACTATCATTTTCCCTTTACAATTTACAAAATGTCATTGTACAAGTTTATTTTGTTAATTAAAATTTTTTTTTTAATGGTTGAAGAACTGGGGATAAAAGAGCTCTTGCCATCATATTTGCATTCAAATCTGGAACCTGAAGAATTTCTCACAGGCGCAAGCTTAGATTCAGGTGGCGTTGGATATGATCTCTTGACATCAAAAGCTGATGTATCGATGTACATTAACCCATTTATTCCTTAAAAAGATAATTAACATATTTTGTTTCACACCTTATAATTCAATTTTCTTTAATTTTCTAAAAAAATCCTATTGCCCATTTCATTATCCGACCAGTTACGACTGTCTGAGGCATATACAGAAAAGTTGACGGAGATGGTTGGAGAGGAAAGAACAGCCCCGACTTTGTAAATGGGTTTATTCGTGGTGGTGGTGAGCAGTAACGATATTGCACACCTATTTTGGGTCTTCGGAGTAGGAAATTTGGTTATGACATTTCTTCTTGCACTGAGCTTCTACTCCACTGTGCTTCAACATTTTCAAAGTTGCATTTTCTTCTTCTTTTTTATTCATTGAAGAGACTGACATACGAATTATTTTTATAAAGCATGCATTATCAACAGAGTAATTATCAAGAACTGCAGACATTGGCATTTTCTAAATTCTAATTCAAAAATTCAATGCTGATTTCCAGGAAAATTATAACGTCGAATTGCATCAAATCTAAATTTTAAACATGTGAATGCCCATCGCATAAAAATGGTCCCATTCTGTTTAAAATATATATATATATATATTCTTTCTATCTAAACATATTTAAAGACTTCTTATTAAAGTACTCATGTAAGCTTTTAATGGGAAAGCTTCTAAAATATCATTTATTATGTATTTATTTAAATTATAAAACATTCCCATCACTTTTTTATCTCACAAATAAATAAAAGAAGTTTTAATTCTAAATTTTTTAATTCATCCATCCATCGGTTAATTAGAAACTTATTTCATGCTTATTAGTCCATCATTTAAATTTTTGTAAGGAATTACATGGCCTTGGAATAAGAATCGAAGTATTGGACACACCGCCACTGGGTTGCCTTCCGTCATCAAGAACATTAAGCGACGTAAGATTAACAGGGAGAGATTGTGCAGAGAATTACAATCAAGCAGCGTAGTTGTTCAACGCCAAATTTTCTGCATAGATCGATTCCCTTAACGACAATTTGCCGGATGCCAGGGTGGTTTGCATTGATATCTACAACATTCTGCTTCCTCTCATACAGAACTTCGATAAATTCGGTACACTTATGGCTTCGATCCTTTTAGAGTTCGTGTATTTGTTGAGTTAATATATGTAGAATAATAATAATATCTTGGTCTATAAGTTTCTATGATTTTTCTAGTACAGAAATAGTTTTTCTATTCTTACAAACAAGTCCTTAACACTGTTATTGTGCTTTGGTTATTTTAATACAACGTTATGAACCTATGTTTCCTAAAAAAAATGTACGACTTATGAACCTCTACCTCTTAAGTAGTAGGTATCTGGACCTATACTTTTTCTTTAGTTATAAAATATTAGGAATTTAGGTGCTGTTTTTCCTATAATGAACGAGTACTATTATAAATACAATTTGTATAAAACTTTATGTATACAAATTGTTATGTTATTGTTATATATTTTATATTTTTACAAGAATAAAAGAAAATAAATTATATAAGACATATTGAAATAATATAATATGACCACAGTATATTAGTTTACTGAAGAATTTTGTATCTTGATATTATTGTTAATGTATTGTCCACGCGTATGGTCTGTGTTTTTATTTTCTTGTGATTTATGTTTGATTTTAACAATAATTTGCCTTTTCTTCAGGACTTGAAATCCCGAAAAATGGGTGTTGTGGCACTGGAAATATTGTGTAACCAGTGGAGCCCAAATACAAGTACAACAGCATCATGTCCAATAGCCTGTTTCTTATGACAGCAGGGACTGACGACATTGCCAACACCTCTATTCACACCCCAACCGGAAGTCTTGAGTATAAAATGTCTGTTTACACTGATTATGTGGCTACCTCGTTCATTCTTCCTCCAGGTAATCTTCTTGACACTAGTATTACCAACAAATAAACAGTAACCAAAAGCACGGCTACCCATGAATGTTAAATTTGGATGACATTTGGTAGGATCTATACAAAATGGGGGCTTGAAGGATTGGTGTATTCAGCATACGGCTTCTTGAATGTTTGCCAGCGCAGAGAACTTTGGGAGGAGGTAGACGCAGAAAATGTGTGAAAACCTACAACATGCAGCGGAATTGTTTAACTCCACGCTAAAATAGGTTATCAATAAACTTAACAGAAAGCTTCCTGGAGCTCAGTTGGCCTATGTCAATGACTACAGCCTTTCGAATGACATGATCCAGAACCCAAAAAAATATGGTAATTCATTTCCTCTGTCTCCATTTATCTGGTCAATAACATATCTACAAAAAACAGATGCATATTTTAGTATTTAAATTGATATGTTTCTAGACGGAGGCTGCTGCGGCGTGGGTATATTGGAGGTGGCATTTTTATATAATAAATGGAATGCTCTCACTTGTAGTAATGCTTTGATGTATGTTTTTCTGAGACAGTCATCCCCTCGCAGAGCAAGCATACAGGGTTACTGTCAATCAGTTCCTCTAATGTTTGATCGGCCAGATTTCTGTGGAATATATTAACAAACTCAATTATTAATTAATAAATTTCATATTATTTATTTCGAATATATATATATTAGTTTATGAGTATATAAAACTCCTGTACTAAGTTATTCGTATGGATTAGTGTGATGATATTTATATTATTTGTCATCCCATCTTTGAGTCAAAAGAAAAATATATTGACTATGCAACGTTGCCCCTTCTTTGTACAAATAGAATTCATTTATATATGAAATTTTTTTGTGTACGGATGTGTGTAAATTTTATAAATAAGGGTTATATTTTTACAAATAAAAACATGTAATAAGTCCTCGATCCCTTTTAAATAACGAAGTTATCTTTTTACCATTAAATTCGACCATCTTAACTTGAGGGCAAGTACATTTATGCTTTTCTCTCTGGAAAGTAACGAAAAGAAAAGAAGGAAATTTACGCCTGAGGGTGGTACTTCAGACTTCACTGGGGATTAGGGACGTATTTGATGCTAACAAAAGATCATGTTCTTATTAGTGGAAACCCAAAAAACGGCCTGTATGTTATTGTCTCAATATGAGATGAGGATAAGGTTGTGACATTCTGTAGCGGTTTCTATAACAGTACTTGTAATCCACATCCATGAATTATTTTATCTGACATAATTATCCCTGTAATTTACACGAAGAGACATAATTCTCCTTGAATCGTTTCGCGGCAACAGTTCTCTAGACGGCTCAGTTTGATGTGCAGCATTGCCGCTCTCGCTTTTTATTTTAAAATCAAAGCAGGTGGAAGCTAAGCAGAATTTCTTGGATTCCCATTCTTTCTCTCTTGACACTACCAATATTCTTTGTCTCTAAAATGGAAGCTGTAATTTCAGCTCTCGATAAAGCAAAAGGGTTAGCCGAGGCAAGCCAAGACTTCGTCGAAAGCTTCGTCCACCCCGACGGCAAAAAATCGTGCAGTCGGAATCCGGTATTCTTTCTCTTTTTTATTTGCACTAAATTTGTTTTCTTTGATCATTTGGGTTCTTGCTCTTATTATTGCATATTTTTGTACCATAGTGTCCTACATCTTGGAGAAATAGCCTCCGTACAAACAGGCTAAAATACCAATTAGGGTTATTCGAACTCAAATTAATGAATTCTGAACTCTAATTCGTTGTAAGTGATAAATTTATGTGTGCTATCCGTTACCCATTATAGAAATTTCAACAATCAAGGAATTAAGATATACAGGAATAGTGGGAGCAGTTGTTGAATTGCCAGTTGCGCATTGGTTCTGTACAATTTGATAAGAGTCTTCTTGTCAAATTGCGATGCCAAGAGTGCCCTGTGAGTTATTAATAATCAAAATCAGAAGATGATTCTTTGACTGGGTATGTGAAGCATTTAAGTAAATTTGGCTCCTTTTCATTACCCAAGGCAAGTTTATTTCGATCAAGTGAAGGAATATGACATACTAAATTTCTTTTCAATTGCTAGCAGTGGTTGGAGAGACTGCATTTGTTTCAATGTCAGTCATGTGGAAATGTTATTCTTCCTACTTACATTTTTTACATGACTCGTACTCTTAGCACAAGGTTTGTGATGCAGTTGCATCTGGCTTCTCCTCCTTCTCTCTCTAATAATTAATATGCTTCTCTTACTAGTCCAAAAAGAAAAGGGAAAAGGTAATGTAATTTCACCGTCCTGGCTTGTATGATTATAATTTCAATTTACATGGGAGAATACTTGTATTGAGTGTCGGCGCACGCACATGTTTAGTGGTGTGGTTACATTGAAAATTTTGTTGATATATCATATTTATCTTGATAAGGAACTGCACCAATACATAGTCGACCTGAAATCATTGGGGTTGCCAAATTTTTCTTTCAAAATTTTAATGCATTTGCAGTTAGCAAGAAGTTGTATGTTGGGACTTTACAACTATTCCCACGGCTTTATTTTCAGATTGAAATTTTGAAGCGGTTGCAACAAGAATTATTTTCGGATCAGATGAAACAAAGAGACAGACTAGACAAAGTTGAGCGCATAATTTCCTTCTATAGAACATCCAAGGGAAGTCCTTTCCAAGAAGCTAGTACTCATGTAAGGGGAGAGGTTGATGTCTTGGGAGCTGTATTGATGATGGGAGATGTCAATCAGAAGCATTTTGATGCACTTGATAGAGCAGGAATCAGAACTGGAATACATTCAAGGTTCACTTTTGAAACTACTCTCCGGCAGAACGGCACATTTGCGGCAGAGTTTGTAGCCAGTGAAAAGGGCAACACAAACCTTGGAGATAGCTCAGGAATCCCGCTTTCTCTCACAAAACTTTTTTATGTGGCAAATGTTGGTGATTGGTTTTCCGCAATTGCAGTTCCAATGGGAGCTCAATACAGAGATTTTGATAGCACTAAGAATACCTCCCACAGGGTACAATCAATTCCTCATTTATAATTTTACTAACTTGAGTTGTATTCTGATTTCTGTCGTATTCTATAATATTGAGTGCTATTGTTGTATTAGAAGTTAATTAAATACTTTGAAGTTGTTGCACTGTGTAACCTAAACGATTACATTGTTAGATTGGTCTTCTGATCTTTCATCCTCCGGTTGGACTTGATTAGAGTTCCTTAGCTGTGAAACAGATCTTGTCTGATTCTTACTTCTTCACTTGATTTTAAACTGTTGTACTTTCCAGCATTCTCTTTCGGCTACTTGTTTTCTATTATGTAAGATTCTTTTAGTAGACACATATGTTAACGTCGTCTTATTGATTTGCATGGTCTTGTTTCCATGGCATGTGGCAGTTTTAGCAAATTGAGTTTGGAATAGTGCTATTTCAAATGTGGCAGGTGCTATTCATCTTCGCATGTTGTCATTGACATCTTTTACTGCTTTAAATAATGTGGCTACTAACATCATCCTGTTAAAGTGATAAGAATTGTATGTGTTGCATGGCAGGAAAATGGCCTCACTGCTATTTCATCTTTTGACCCACCCCTCTTGAATCAGCATAATGGTGGAGCCGTTGGCTTAACAGTAAGAAAATCAAATGTTGTTGCTGCATTAGCTCAATCTGTTTCTGGGCTGGGAACACAATTGGGTACGGATGGAATTGGACATTGCTTCAGCACTTTTTGTCAAGTTGCCTGTCAGCTTTCAAGAGGAGTAAAACTCTCTCTTATGGGTCTTCACCAAGTGCCAAAATCACTTAATATCAGTCTTCGATCCCTTGCACTTCCAGTTGGCTTTTTGAAACAGTACGATGGTTCCGGGAGAACGGTTGAAGCCACTGCTCCTCCTTTGGGAATAAACACTCGAGAAATTCTCTCAGCAGGTTCTATTGCTCTGAAGCTGGAAACAGAACTTGACGAGAGTACAAAAATTGGCAGCTGGATTGAGATGCAAAATTCGGATTCCAAACATTTACGTTGGGCTGTCACTGTAGCGGATAATTTTGAAGATGAACTGGGCTGGGGTGCAAGTCTTAGTGGGATCTTTGATGGTCCTAAAGGGTTGAATCAATACCAATTTGAATCCTTTCTAGATTTTAGTTTAGGTAAGAGGTTCAGCATGAAGCCAGGTGTTGCTTATGTAGTCAACAGAGATGCCAAAGTACTAGCTCTTATGCTTCGGTGTAACTGGTCCTTCTGATCACGGTCATCAACGATTTGATTCTTGTCTATCGCCTAGATAACTCTGGTTCCTACAGGATTCATAATTTTTAGATCTGGTATTTAGTTATACGATTGTCTTAGATAATAATTCATAGGTTTTTTATCAAGAACTTAGAAACGAAATTTTACTAAGTTCTTTTTTTTTTTTTTTTCCTGAAAACAATGAACAAGTTTAGCAAAACAAACTTACGATCACGAAAATGATTTTGTTTATCTGCAATCTGAAATAAATGATTATGTTTGACTAGTTTGTGATTTCTGCTTCGGTCACATTTTTTGTTTTCATCCAATTGAGTGCATCATCCTTTGTTGTGTCACAAGGGAAATGGAAATTAGCTGCATTTCTCAAAGAATTCAACAGACGCATCTCAGCTAGCGATCGGTATCAGTCACTTCCCTTTTATAAAAGTGTAAGCTTCATAAATCTTAGACAATGCTGTCCTCTCTTCTGTTGCTTTTAGCTTTATCAAATATTTTCAGTGCTAAAATTACTGAAATCGTGTGACCAATAAAACATTCAAATCCTTATTAGCATGCGAACCATTGGTCCAAATTTATCAAGGTTTAACAAAATTTTTTAGGATGATATAATTTAAGAGGTTCAATCCTTCAAGGTTTGACTTGGTTCTCATTGGAATTAAGAGAGGAGTTAAAATATTATCATGGTAAGAAAATTATTATTATTATTATTATTATTATTATTATCTTGAGAATAGAAGAAAATTAAAATTAAAGAGGAATATAATTTTATGATGGACTAATAATTAAAATTTGCGCCAAGCCTCCAATAATTACCGGGAATTTCCATTTTGTATTCATTAGATTCCTTTAGCCCAAATGACTCCCTAACCGTGATGGATTATGATGGGATGACGACGTGGTAATATAGGCCCAATTACGGAATTTAATCAATTAAATTTGTCCGTTTCCTCAATTGACCTGGAGATTTTCTTCGTTTATCCGGTGGTATATATATACATAGAGAGAATCGTAGTTTCTAGAGAAGAGATATATATCAAAAAAGAAGAAAGCTAGGGTTTTCGAAATACTTGGATCGATCGATCCATCATCATCAATCTGAAAAAAACGAAAGAATGTCAGGCAAAAGGAAGATCACGCTTAAGAGCTCGGACGGTGAGGCTTTCGAGGTGGATGAATTGGTGGCGTTGGAATCGCAAACGATCAAGCACATGATTGAGGATGACTGTGCCGACAATGGAATTCCTTTGCCAAATGTCACCAGTAGGATCCTCTGTAAGGTCATCGAGTACTCCATGAAGCACGTCGAGGCATCAAAGTCCGAGGATCGTACGGCTACCGGAGTCGATGATGATCTCAAGGCTTGGGATGCCGAGTTCGTCAAAGTCGATCAGGCCACTCTCTTTGATCTCATCCTTGTTGGTTCTATTTCTCTTTCATCTTTTGTTAATTGATTCGATTTAATTGGTGATTTAGGATTATGGGTCTTTGTTTTCGTGTTCTAATTTATTGTTCGTGCCAGGGGGTTTTCTTCGGGATTTTTAATAAAATTGACTGCTTAAGCGGAAATATATGTAAATTTTTTTTCCATTTTGGGTGCTTTTTGGGTGAAATATTAATATTTTGTCTTGTTGAATGATGGCCAATGGATGTCTTTTTTCTACATTGGACAAAAAGAATGGGGGTATTATCTGCTTGTTTGATCAAATATGATTTGTTAATTGGAATTATTATTTAGTTTAGCCGGAAATTTAATAAAGGAGAAGTCAGGAGTTAGAATATGTTTGCAATAGTTATCTAGATTGGCTATCACTCTTCTATAAAGCAGTGGTTGATGAAAGGAGAAGTTGAAATAGTTTTCTGCATTGGTTTTAAGTCTTCTATAAAGCAGTGGTTGATGAAAGGAGAAGTTGAAAGTATGATCAGGTATGGTTATGAAGCCATGCGTATCTATATGTTCTTGTTCTGATATTAGTTTTCGGCAAATTTTTAATTTTATGCTCATGTAAAGTTCATAAATCGGCCGAAACCTGCTATTTGATATACTATATTATTTATCTGTTGAAAATCCATTTATCGAACTTTTTTCCACTTCTTTCTTAGATGCTGTTCTTTTTTTAAATGGAAGCTGCTACATTTTGGATAATTTCTACTTTATTTGCTTACCAATGAATATCAGATCTGTTGTTGGTATGAATTTTTTGTATTGTGATTTTCAGGCAGCAAACTATCTGAACATTAAGAGCTTGCTGGACCTGACTTGCCAGACAGTTGCTGACATGATTAAGGGGAAAACTCCAGAAGAGATCCGCAAGACATTCAGCATCAAAAATGACTTTACACCAGAAGAGGAGGATGACGTTCGTCGGGAGAATCAGTGGGCTTTTGAGTGAAGGATCTGAAATGAACAATCTTTAATTGTGTCTTTACTTTTCTTTTTCTTTTATCTGGTGCTTGAAGACGTGTATTGACTTAAACTTCTTGGGCTAGTAAAGTGTCAAACGTTTGTTGGTTTAATATCATATTGCCCTATCTCGTTTGTATTACTAATTGTGATTTCCTTTTGGACCTTGTTACCCTTTAATATGGTATAAGCTTCTGCTTCCTGATTGCTTGCTTGTTAATGTTTGGTTATTGTCTTCCAGCCGGTCTGTTGTTTAGTTTATGGTATGATGTTCTGGTAGCATCTATGAATCCAATTATATGTTGGTGGTGGTTTATAGGTCATGAGAGGTCACGTTGCCATGCTGTGCTAAGTGAATGTCAGATATTTAGAGGTGAGCGTTTACGATTTGCATTAATTTAAAATAAAATTTTAAATCAATTCAAATATTGCAGTTTTAAATATAGGTAATTCAATCTAATTTTATTAAAAAGCATATCACAAATTATAATGGATTCAAATCGAATAATGTTATTTAGGCCGGTTTAAATTTTAAATTTAAATTAAAATAATTTATTAATTTAAATAAATTTAAAACATAAAAATTTAAAATTTAATTTAATTAGAAAATGATAAATTTATTATTTTATTATATAATATTAACAAAATAATTAATATATTATTTTATAATAATAATAATAATAATAATAATAATAAATATATTAATATTTATTTAAACGGTTTAATTTAGTGATTTATAATTTAAAATTAATTTAATAAATAATTTGAATCGATAATAATGATTTGTAAAATATTAATTTAACGATTAATTTAAAATTTTTTAAATCGTTTTAAGCTGATCCAATTATGATTGGAATCGGTTTGGATTCCACTCTTGCTTACTTTTACCTGCCAGGTACTAATTTTGAGAATAGGTCACTTGAGATTTGGTTGTTTTAAATTAGACTCGCAGGAGGTATTGACACGTTTGATAATTGAGATCGCGTCGCTAAAACAAAGATATTACACAATTCTTGTCTTTATTACGCATTGATCATCACTCACTAGCTAGCTTTCCTTACAGCTAACCACAAATGGGCTACCCGCTTTGTGTTTTCCATCCGACCAAGTGATTGAACCAAAAACTTCTTCCTTTAGTGAGATTAAAACAGAAGAGAAAATCACTAGGTAACTCAACTTCTGACCATTCTTAGTAAATTGCAGTTTTTCTGGGATCACTTTCACATTTAGGCCTTCAGGTGCATCAGTACTTACAGCATAGATCGTTTCATCATCTCCTGCAACATTTGTCACAGTCTACTTACCGCCCTGCCTTTCTTCCTATTGAAACTGGAAATTGCTATGGATGGGTAGCTGATGTCGGATGTCGAATCAACACTCGAGTCCTCGGGACAGGTAAAAAGCTTTGGGGATGGCTCTTTGTTGTCATTTTGATTGTCGTTAAATTATAGCCATAGTAGCAAAAAAAATTCGAGTAATCAGTAGCTTTGGTCTCGTAAACCGGCCGGCCCTGGTTGTAGTGATGCAGTCGTGATCATAGGGTGTTGCTACTGATTCTGAATTTGTCGTTATTGGGGCCTTCATATTGTTGGCTTGAATAGCTGTAGATTTCCGACATATTATATCATAGATCGATGAGTTAGAATTGGAGCTTGACAATTGTCCGTTTGCTTTTCAGATTCTCGACTGTCGTCGTTATAGCTGATTTGATTGCTGAGGGGCACCATGTGGGATTCTGAGATTTGATAGTCACAGCAATTCCGGACACGTTTGGGCATGACATGGAAGTTCCTGAAATTAAAATGAATTGAGGAGAAATTTTGCCCGCGGGAGTTAATATATGTGTCATTTGCCATCCAAGCTTCAAGTATATTGGCTCCTGGTGCTGCGATATCAGGCTGCTTCATCAGGAAAACAGGTAAGTTTGTGAGCAAGGGATATGGATTATTCAGTTCTGAACAATCATTCTACGGGAATAGTAAGAATCTTACCTTGATTATGTTCCTTGTCAAGAGTGAAGGACCTCTGCTTGGGAAGTATGTAATTGTAGGAGCTAGTTTATATTTTGACACTGTTACCGTAAGTAAAATCGTAGCAAATGGATTTCTATCAGAAGTTTTATGAATTCTTCGTTAATAAGCATCTTTGAACGTTGATAAATCTAAAAGAGTAACGATTGATTAAACTAATCAAATAATTTATCGCCTAGTTGAGTTGATATAACCGTGGATTTTGACCTCATCCATGGAGCTGATCACCATTATGAGCAAAGAAGTGTAAGTGGAGGCCACTGCTTTTCTTTTGTCATCAATTACGATAACACCAGTAGCTCCAAGACCCTCCGTTTCTCTTTTTCCCCTCCAATGAACGTAAATCATCATCATTTTCACATAGAAGAATTTTCCCTTTCACTACAATCTCATTGACAAATGCGGAATAGCAATTCCTGAACAAATTGAAAGGTGTTTTATACACTTTTCGGTTCCTCAGAACATATTGATTATATTGAAATAGAAAGTTGCCAATTCCATTGCTGTATCAACATCTATATTAACAGGAGGGCATTAGCGGCTGTGTCCATTAGGGGCTGATTTCACATAAATTAGTGGATGCACAGGAGGTTTTTTGTCGGTTCTGTTCATGTATTTTTACATGACCTAATCACATATCATCTTATTTTATAGTAAAATTTCTTTTTTTTCCTTTACATATTTTCTACTTCAATATGATCTTGAATAATAGTTTGTTACAATTTAGAATCCCTTATATTACATTACTCGTAAATTTATATTATTATTAATTTTTATTCTATAAATATATAAAATACGTGATAATTATACAACTGCTATTATATTAATTTATACAAAAATTTGATAAAATTTATATTCATAGCATTAATTTCTAATAAAATTTTTAAAATATTTTTTAATGTCAACTTCGTGAGTAAGATTATGGTACATTTCAATGTAAAATACATTTTTAATTTTTTTATTATAAGTTTTAATATTTTTATTATAATTCTTAACTTTTTATTGTAATTTTTATATTTTATTATGTTTCATATAAATAAAATTATAATAAACAAAAGTTAAGAATTACAATACAAAAGTTAGATATTATAATCAAAGATTTGCAAAAGCTAAAGAAATGGCACATCAAATCATGCTATAACATGACCACCACTTGATTAACAAGATATCAATTGGCAAAGTAATCACTAGTTGTTAGCCCAGTGCATTCATTATGTACTATATACATATATATATATATATATATATATATTCACTTTTTACAAATTTTTTATAATATTTTCATCTTTTTCATTATAATTTTCAGTTTATATGAATAATCAAAAATTGCAAAAAAAAAGTGAAAGGCTCTTATTTTAAATGTATTTATAATATATTTTGCATGTATTTTAAATGTAAAATCAAATTATATAAGATTTTTTTTAAGAATATCATATATATCTGAAAATCAAACTCTTTAATATTGAAATGAGCTAAACTTTAATCATTTAATTTTTTTCTTACAGTACTGTAGTTTAAGACGATTAGTTAAAGCTTGAGAATAAATTGAAGACATTATTTTATATCACCAATACAAAATATTTGTTAAAAATTAGAATTTTATTTAAATTTTTAAGTTTTATTTTTATATTTTATATTTTTTAAATATAAGATTACAATTGTATAAATGATTTGGGAATTTTTATAAAATAAAAAGAATTAAAATATTTTTGGTTTATTATTCATTAAAACGAAAGAACCTGTAAAATTTTTATGGCATTTGTCTTAATTTTTCTCTTAGATTGAGTCGGTGAAAATAAATTTTAATTGTCCTCTGGAAAATAAATAAATAAATAAAATTATAATTACTAATAAATTTTTTTTTTTTTATAGCTATAATTACCACCTTGGGATATGGAAAACTGGGAATCGAGGATTGACTAGATTTTTTTACGAGACGAAGTTGGACAAATACAGGCCCCTACTCACGTGTCCAAATCTAAAAATTTGTCTCCAGCACACCAACTTCGGAGTATTTTACCTGAAGGTAAAATGAAAGATAGTCCATGAATCCTGCTTTGGACTAACATATAGGACCCAGTCTTCTTCTCCTCCTTCTTCGTCTGCTTTCTGCTGCGGCTGTTGCTTCTAACTGTACCTAACGGAAAATACATAAATTTAACGGTGTAAAAGGGTATTTGTAACCGACATTTAATTAGAAGGGAATTTTTCATTACAAAAATAACAACAGCGGGGTGATTTATCATTTCTAGAAACCATACGGGCAAGCGTCTTTCTCCCTTTTTCAGAATCTGCAAACAAAAATAAAATTAACCAGGGACTGGATATGTTCCACGTGTCAGAAGACTAACCGCCAATGTTATTTAGGTAAATGTTTAACAATTACTCTTGATTATTTTACGTTTTACAATTAAATTAAGGGTTATGTTATCATATAGTTTTTTTTTTTATTTGTAATTCTTAATTTTTTTACTATAATTTTCAATTTCTATTTGAAAATAACAAAAATAACAATAAAAAATTTAGACCCTTAAAAATGTGGTATATTGAACTCTTGCAAAATCACAAGCCCAATAATAGGAGGTAAAGAAGATAATTTAATGCTAATCAATTAATAACTTTTTTTCTTGACATAAGATATCTGGATTTCAAATTTTGCCGGTATTAAATTGGTAAAAATTGTTATTTATCTATTGTTATATTTAAAAATCAATTAAAAAAATGAACCCAGCTTAATGGTTAATCTCCACCTGCAATGAGGGAGATTACACCTATTATTGTATTTGACTTGACTCGAACAACGCATTTTGTTGTCTGACAAAATTATTTTATTTTTGGGTAATTTTAGGTTAAAATTTTGAGTACTATGCCAAACCAACAAACATCGTACACCCTTTACTGACTTTGCATTGCCCATTTCTCTAAACAATTCTATTTATAAATATTATATTTGCAAGGAAGTAACAACATTCATGTCCCTAAATTACTGAAATTTTGCACAAAAAATTAAAATTCATCAATAGGATGTGTTAGAATAACATGATATTGCGAGCAAAACTAGAATGCAGTTAGTGTATGCCATAAATGCTATAAATTTTTGCTGCATATAACATAATTTTTGTTATATTTTTTAGTGTTCCATTTTTTTTTTATATATAACAAGTCAAATTTATAATTTGAAAGTAAACAATTGTAACACAAAAATTAAAAAAATCTAACAAAAAATTTGTTATTACGTTCCGTGTTTATACAGTGACTAAATTACAGCATGATCCAAATATTTCATCTAAATTAATTTATTATCTCATTTCTCATTTTGTACGAGTGAGTAAACTTTACTATCATGACTTAGATACCCTCCACAGCTAATTTTTTGTCAATACTCAATATTGACTATCGCAAAAATAATTTGAGTATCTCAATGAAAAATAAAAATAAAAATATGAAATATACATAAACCACGAATAAAAAAATGCTTGGACCCAGATGTATCCTGTTGGAAACAATTGAGAACCAATATTGAGTTTTTGTCTCTTAGCTAACACTAATTTAATAGTTGGATTAGAAACATCATTCGTTTTGGAATGCGTGCCAAAAGCTCCAATAAAAACAGAAGATGGGGTTGCAGAAGTATGGGTCCAACGACCTCACGAAATATGATTGACTTTAACAATTATTAAGCCTAAGAAATTTGATCGATAAAGGTAAGAGAAAAAGAAAGTGATCGTTGCTATTTGATACCAACATGTCCCATCTTTTATCCTCAAATCCTTTATATAGCCAAAACAAACATACGAAATAACAGAGATTTTTATTGCTAGTGGTTGCACATCATCGTCGGTAGCAACATCGATTGGGATAATAAAAGACAAAAGCATCCAGTTAATATATGGAGATGGAAATAATAAGAAAATAAGCACCGTTGATCCTGCGGCTTGGGATCTAAATATTCCATTTCTCTTCTCCCTTTTACAACCACGAGAGAGAGAGAGAGAGATGGATCTAACGCATAAAACATCACACTCTCTGTTTCTACTTTTGTTAAAGACGACTTAGTTGAGCTACCGGTCAATTAACAAGAACTACTAAATAAATATTATAAAAAAAGGGATGAATCCCTTTTTCTTGCGTCTCAAAATGGAGCAGTTATGGTTCTATGCAGAGAGTGCTTTTTGGGGATCCTGTTAGGAGGTGCCAACAACTACAGAACGTAATAACAACAAATAGTTTATAAGATCGTTAGTTTAGTTTAGTATGACAACAAGCGTTCAAATTTTTAAAAAAATAAGAATAAAAAAGGCATATATATATTCACCTCCTCTTGCTGCTTTCTCAACTTTGCATTCTCTTTCAGCAATTGGGTAACTTCGAGTTCTAACTCAGTGGTATAAGCCTGCATAAACATTTTAAGAGAATCAAAACTCACGAAGAATTGGTGCTTAAAAATATATATAATTGTATTGTAATGGAATTCGGCAGTAGAAGGGGAGAGAAAGGTTCCTGTTTTCTAGCTCTGGAACGCGCTGCTGACTCTCTATTCTTGATTAAGCGCTTATGTCGACGCTCGCCGGAATCGTCTTTTTCCTGTGACCTTTTCAAAGGTAACGGCGGTGGAGAACCCAAGGCATCAAAAGGAGAATTGCAGGGTGAACTAGCAAAAGGGCATGCAGCATGAAAATGCAATTGCTGGCTTGGACTTGGCCTGATCATACGATCCGGTGTATTCGTCTTAGGATATTGAAACCCAGACCCAGAATTCAAGCTAAGCATGGTGCCATGTTGAGAACCCAAGGAACCAAAACGAGTCATAGGAGATGGCTCACGAGAGGCAATCTCGTTTGTTTGTGGATCTTTGTTAAACGCTCTAGCAAAAAAATCTTGGAACATCAAACCGGAAGGAAAGTTAGAGCTGCTGGTAGTATTAGGTACGGTTGCGTTCGAGGGATCTTGCAAAGAAGTTAAACCGAGATCGTTCCAAACTTCTTCCATGGATTTTTTGTTGGCTGCGTTTGGAGATGAAGGAGATGAATACGAAGAAGAAGATTTTGAAGGTGAAGTACAGGAAATTCAATTGCTGTTATTCGCAGAAGACGTAGACCGCACAGTTCAATGAGTAATGAGTGATATAGAAAGTGGCGATGGAAGGAAATGGCGACACACAAGTAAGGATTGGTAAGTCGCCTTTAAGTCCTTTGCGCTGTTTGCTGGCGTAGGCATAATTGTACTGTACAATTGTAGTAGATCCTTAAATCTCGAAAATCAAACAAGTTGTAAAAAAATTTGCCCTTTAAAGAATATTTTCTTTTTCTTTTTTTTTTTTTTTTTTTGTTATTGAACGACAAATCACGAAACCATAGATTTTAGAAGCTCTTGATGGAGATTGGAGAACTCCCCTGGCCGGCTTTTACAGAAAATATTTAGTAGAATTTTAATGCAAAATATAGACTTCATAAACCTCTAAATGTTATTGGCCGGTAGTAACCAAAAAAACAGAGTCGGACTCTCTTTATATAGCCAGTCGGGTATTTACAATGATTGATTTTTAATTTTCAATATTAATATTTCCGGTGGAAAGAATACCCCATTTGATTCACGCTATCTCTGAATTTAGATGAAACTAAATTTATTGTCACATTGTATATCATGAAAATAGCAGAGGGCAAAAAGAATGGAATTCACTCTCTTGAAAGTAGAGACTGAAATTGGGTATTCAATATTTAAAAAAAGATCACTATGATTCTGTCTACTGTATGAGTTTTTCCGGCGAGCGTTGTGACAACCTGTGCATGAATTTTGATGGACAAAATATAAAAAAGTATCTCTTGCTTTTCTGAAGCTGGTCTGCTGTAACTGGGTTTAAATCTATCCCTGTATCTGTATTCTTCTACATGAACGAAAGGGGACATGAGGAATGGTCTATAATTTCATACCACATATTCTCATACAAAGGTGACCATATCAAATTTATCATTCTGAAGAGAGCCAACAAAAAATTCTACTTTTTAGAATAACTTGTTATTCATTTTTGCAAGATTTGTAGGACAAGAAATCCCCTACTGGGTGGATAACATAATGTTGCCTTTATTCTCTCCTGGTGCCGGGACAAAGACAGATTTTTCCAAAATTTTCGTAAAATGGCATTTATTTTATGTTAAAATATTAATGATAAATAGTTTAAATCATAAAAAAGTGCTAAAAAATTTTCTTTATTAAAAATAAAAATATATATTTTTATCATATAAATTTTAATTTTTATGGTACGAATCTTTAATTTTTATTATATAAATTTTTAAATTAAAATAATTTAAATTTAATTTATAATTTTAATTGTTTAATTTATAAAATAAAATTTAAAATATTTTTATTTTATAATTTAATTTTATAAAATTTGATTTTATTTTTATTTTTAAAATTTAAATAAAAATAATTTAAATATTTTATTTTAATTATTAAACAACTATAATACTTTATATTATAAAAAATTTAATTTATAATTTTAAATTTATAAGTATTTTGAAAAAATTTATTAAATATAAATATAAAACTATAAATTAATTTTTTATAATATTTTATATTAAAAAATTTATAATTTAATTTCTAAAATTTAAATTTAAAATATTTTTATTTTAAAATTTAAATTTATAAAAATTTATAATTTTATATTATATTTAATGAATTTCTTTAAAAAATGCTTATAAATATAAAATTATAATCAAATTTTTTTAAGTATAAAGTATTGTAGTTATTTAATAATTTAAACAAAATATTTAAATTACTTTTATTTAATTTTTAAAAATAAAAATAAAATAATTTATTTTATAAATTTTAATTATAAAATAATAATAAATTCATAAATTTTTATAAATATAAAATAAAAATATTTTAAATGTAATTTTTAAATAATAAATTATTTTAGTATAAAATATAATAAAATAAAAATTAATTTATAATTTATAATTATATTTAATAAAAAAATTTTAAAATACTGAAAAATATACAATTATAAATTCAATTTTTTATATTATAATATTTAATAAATTTTTTAAAAAATTTTTATGAATATAAAATTATAAATTAAACTTTTTTACGGTATAAAGTAGTATAGTCTTTTAATAGTTCAAAAAAAATATTTAAATTTTTTTATTTAAAAATAAAAATAAAATAATTTTTTTATAAATTTAAATTATAAAATTAAATTAAATTCATAAATTTTTTATAAATATAAAATAAAAATATTTTAAAATTAATTTTTAAAAATTAATTTATATATTTTTTTAGTATAAAGTATTAAAATTATAAATTTAATTTACAATAATTATTTTAATTTAAGTATTTATAAGATAAAAATAAAGATTTTTTATGATAAAAATATATATTTTATTTTTAATAAAAATATTTTTATTATTTTTTTAATTATAAAATTATTTAATATAAATATTTTTAAAAAATTATAAGTGATATTTTAAAAAATTATAAAAACATTTTTGTTATAAATTTTTTATCAAAAATAAATTTTATCTTCAAAAATCATAACCGATATTTATTATCATCCAAAAAGAGTAAAACGCTATATTCCCAAGAGAGAGTAGAGAGCTAGATTGATGGTTTTGTGTCAGTGTATTCAATTTGAATTGGCAATAACTTTATGTTTGAATAATACGAGAAATAAGGATTCATTTTAATAATTTTCCAACAAATAAGATATTTGAATAAATCACTGTTATGAACCTATGTCCGTTACAAATAATAAAAATGTGTTTTGTTTTAATGCGTTGCGGCAACTAATGAACTTATTTTTAAATACCCTATTTGAACAAATAAATTACAGACAGAGGGTAAAAGAGTATCCATGTGTCACCACTGGATATGGGTTCTGTGTTCTGTGTTCTCACTGCAAGCTACAGCTTCTGCAGTTTGCACTCAATTAGATTCCCCCTAAACCCCTCCAAGAGCCTACCATTTTATTTCTGCCTTTCTCCTCGTTTTCTCTGTTCAAAATCTTTGCCTTTTTCAGTTATTTGCATTTTACAAGCAGAACCTTTCGTTTGTTTTGATTAGTAAGGTTTTTGGTTCCATTACATTACCCATTTGTGCAAAAATTTGAAACACATTTCAAATCCCAGGTTAGGATTATAAATGGCAAGAATACGTGAACTCTTTAATGAATAAATGATCCATTTTCCGTAACCGTAGTGTACTAGTTTATATACAAATTCCCTGTTTTGATGAAACATCTCTGCTTTGTTTTGGATCACCTACAGAAATGAATTTTTGGAAATCCAACGACCCAATTTGGTCAACAAAATTTTCCTGTTTTCAATATTTTCCTTAAAACCGATTACATTCGTTGTATATATCCCTTGTTGACTCAACTAGGGTAGGGTGTACTGGTGGCTAAATGTCCAAAGTATTATCATTTCTTTATCTTTTCTTTGTCCGGGTAAGAAAGAAACATACAAGCTTTCAACAGAATCAGCTAATGTGTTGTCAAAAACTGATGCGTTTGATATCTCCAGTTGTCAGGCCTGATCCATTTCAATTGATTACCATTTTTACCCACCACTCAAAACAGTTGATAAATAGTAAATAAGGGTACTAACACACCATGCACAGTTAACAGTAGCGAGTTCTGAGTTCTGAGATAACTGGATCCGTTCGTTGGCGCCAACTAATCAATTCTACTCTCTCTCTCTCTCTCCCCGTTGAAGTGACACCCTTCTGAAAAAATTTTGACTGAAAATTATAGGAAAACACACTCAAGACAGAGAGGAAACGACGCGTATCTCGATATATCTCGTGAAATCTATCTTCGAATCTAACAAGCATTGCCCACCAAAAGAAGATCTATCTTCAAAACCTACGATATCATTCAAACGATGGCCTAAAAGAAAAAGTCCCATCCAAACACAAAACGGGATGGTTCCCCATATTTCCGTTGATTCTAATACAAAACGGGATGGGATCCCAAAAGTAAAGTCTATATGAAATGAAATCAAAATTTAACAAAGTTCATGAATATTATATTACTAATTTTATTTTGTAATGATTATAATTTATGAACTATCACATTACCCAAAATAAGAGTTCATATCTAAAAAATTAGTAAATTAAATTTTTTTTTTTTTTTTAAATCGACTTCTATGACATCGTGTTGAATCAAGTGATCAGTATTTACCGAACGATTTATTAAAAAATTAATGAATGCTCCCTTTTATTCCCTTCGCTATTTTTAACCTTTAATTTTTCATAAATTATGGGTAAATTTTTAACTGTTTGAGCCAATGCTATAACATTGGTATATGTAAAACACACACAAAAAAAAAATTATCGCTGTTGCAATTAATTCAGCTTAACCTTTTCTTTTACCTAGAATGATTCAACTTAACTTTAATAGTGATGGAATCCCCATAAGCCCCTTCAAGCACAATACGTAATGGGGCATATTGGCACAAACAACGAAATTGTCAGCTTGCGGTCATCAATTCAATTTCACCTGAAAAATAATAAGGTATTTGACAACCGAAAATAAAAAACAATTATAGCTTCTACGTTATGGTACGGATAATCTATGCGTATTGCGTATTGTGCTAATAAATTTATAATATCTTTATATTAATTTTAATTTTATTTATTTATTAATCGTATTAAAATTTTTAAATATAAATTCTTTTAACGTTTTAAATTTGTGTTAAACAATAATTATTCTTACCATCAACTCAATTAGTGGCAGCATCAATGGTTACCATCGACTGGTGGCAGCATCAATGAGAAAGGAAAAAGGGATAACCATTAAGCTGGTGGGAGTACTTGCCCTCGAGCTTTATGGTCCATAGTATCCTCGTGGATTCCACTCTTTCCTTTCAGAGAGAAATGAAAAATTATTCGCCCTTCGAAAAGTATAATTTAAACCGATGTTATATTTTTATTTTTACAAATAAATATGTAAATAAAAAATTTTCTTTATTAAAAAAACGAAATTTGCTTATTTTTTTAAATATAAATTAGACTGATATTACATTCTCATTTTCACTCTCATAAACAAATATATGAATAAATTCTTCCCATTATTAAAATAAAAATAAGACTTACTCATCTTTTTAAAGTGAAATTTTGTATTCTCATCTTTATAAATAAATAAAGGAGTAAACTTCTTTTTATTACTAAAATAAACCTGCCCATACTTTGAACGTAAACCTCCTGCTAATATTAAAAAAATAGACAAGAAAACAATGAATAAATAAATATGGAAAACAAATTAAGCATTATGTTAGAAACAAATATCTTAAAGGCAAAAGTAATTCAAATCCTTGCCTACTATCAGGACAGAAAATATGTGATAGCACGCTTATTATCCAAGATAAGAACTATGATATTCTGTCCTGGATGCTTTTGTCGAACCATCCATAGCCATGTGAGGGCAACACAACCAATAATCCACAATACCCAACTGTACAATCAAATATAGTCACGTAAATTCAACCCCGTATCATTATCGATAAACTAAATGCTCTTGCCTATCCTTCTTTACCTTCCAAAAATAATTTTTATATATCTTATTTCTGTTCTCTCCATTGGCCATCAAAATACGCCCAAAATTTGAGATAAAGTGACAGAAAAGAAAACACGTTCCAACGCCTTTCAAAGTAGCGGCCAAAACCTCCTTCGCTCCAAAGAAAGGTACCATCACAGTAAGGATCGTGCTTAATGTTAGCAATGGCTTCCATTGACCAGTTTAGTTTGACAAAGTATCTTCAAGTGCCTCCCCGTTACTGAATTGTGACTGGGCGATCAAGTCGGATTAGCATCCTCAGGAACAAGGTTTGCCTTACTGGGTCAAACTGCTTTGGTTAGCAGCCCCTTCCTCCACTGTCATATTCTGAAATGAAGTTGCCAGCAAATCCAAACTTGATCCCATGGAAGATGATAAGCCTGATCCAGTAGGAACTCGACTGGGAGTAGTTATCCATTTCATCCACTCATTACGCCTCCTCAACTTGTCACCCTGCAGTAATAAAAGAAGTTAGACTAGCCAACCAAAATAACAATTCATTGGGCATCTAGATGCCAGATTCCATCATGGCAACAATATCTTGCTCACATAACGTCACATTGCAAGGGAAAAATGGTTCATGCGTTAATTGATACCTACATTGGAATAAAAGGTAGCTTACCTGTACTTCCACAACAGTTGAAGTCCTCAAGGAATCCAATATCAATTGAATGTTATTTGTCAACTTCTTAACCTGCAAAAATATAACCATAGAGAAAAACCTTATCTGTGCAAGGGCATCTTACCATGAAAACTTTAGACAAATTATCCAAAGGAATTTAATTTAAATGGAACAGGTAAGCATGTGATCACTAACAATGCTAATTAAATTGATATAGGCAGAACAAAAGAACATCCCACATCCACCAAATAAAATGAGTAAGTGGTACAATTCAGAATATCCTCATTGACTTTAAAGATCACAGTGTAACAGTCATAATTAGTTCTGTGATGGGAAAAATTTACAACCTAATAACAGGATAAAGGGGATACAGGAGGAAGTAAAGCACTCTATTATCTTATTTTTCCCAATAATCACACCCAGAAACAGCTTCAACCCAAAGCAATTACAACAACAAAAACAACAGCACGCAACATAGTCTCATCAACTTTTAAACCAGAATTTACTGCCATCATAAACTATCACATTCAAGCGATTACAACAGAGAAGTCCATTCTGGGAGTAAGCAAGGAAAGAGAGATGTAAACGGAAAAGGGGTCAGCGGTGGAGTACTGCAAACAGTTCAGAGTGGATGAACCTAGTTGATTATGCCATACTTTAACTAGTAGGTATCTTTAATACCTACTAACCAAGGTTATTTGGTAGTTTCTGGGGAAAAGGTGCTTGGCATATGTGCTTCTTGTCTACTTAGTTGTCCTCCAAACTTAGTCTTCATTTCTCAGTATCAACCTAGATATTTCAACCTAAAACACAAAAGCCCAAGCTGGACTTCTATCTCCCACCAAGAACCTCATGCCTCTTAACCCCCAGTCATCTACATTTTAGACAACACCAATGCCCCAAAACTGAAGTTTTTTTCACGATAAGACCTTATTCCTGGCTAAAGTAAGGTAACTATCAAACCACCATAAATTTGAATTCACAGCCTGATTTTGACAAAGAGGAATTTTACAGAGATTTACATCCTTCCAAGACATCAGTGCTCCAAAGATAATGATTAAGGAGAAAACGAGATATAGCAACCAGGCATTTGGGTGAGGTAAAATTCCCATTGACATATACATTGAATTTGAAATTTTAAAGGACATTAACAATAATCAAGCAGATCCAATTATGGCAGCCATCAGCAATACCTGGATGGATAAAAGTTACAAGGAAATGAATATCCAAGATACTACCTGATTTTTACAACTAATATTTCACTTCACAGAAACTTGACATTGATAGCATACTTTGTTATGAACAAGCCAATAAACCTCCAGAAATAACATTTATTAAACATAATCTCAAACACAAAGTCTACCGTGATAATCACCAAAAGTAATAACAACTAACTGAAAGGAAGTACAGCATAGTCGAACAAATTGAATTCCCAAGACAGATCATAATCATGAACGAATTGAAAAGAGACAATCACTTGTTTCGGCAAAATACTTACTCGCGGAAAGCTCGCTACTAAAGTAACGGAAACCCAACCTTGATCATCCATGTTAGACTTTAAAAATTCATCTTTCACCAAGTTAACATCACTACATCCAACAAAATGAATTCAGAGTTGCACTTCGTTGCTGATATTAACTAATCATCACTAAAAAAACGGTAGCAAATAAAAACAGTCTTAAAGCACCTGAAATAATATTCAATCTGATGGATTAGCATTGCAGCCAGAGAAAGCTCTGGAACAGGCATAAGCACTGGTGCAGGAGGAATGAAGGGTGGCATGCCTGCACCATTCAGGGCTTCCATATGCATAGGAGGTATGTATATATATTCTGAGAAAATAAAGACATTAGATTTACACATCACATCATCAAGGTCAAAAGTTCACCTTGCTTAGAATAAAACTTGCCAGGAAATCCCATGGGGTTTGCAAAAGGTCGCAAGGGTTGAGGTGGCACAAATGTGCTGGCATTGGGTGGTGGAGGCCTTACAAAGCCCCTCAGGGGGCCTCTTGGAGGCCGCACATTGACATCTCTGGCATTTGAATAATTTCCACGATCCTGATCACGTCTACCAGCAAAGTCACGCGGTCCATAATTTCCCCTCCTAGTGGTATTCCGGTGGTCGCTCCCAGGGTGTGACTGAGACACGAATCGTCCAACAGGTCTAGTTTCCCAGGTACTACCTCTGTATGGAGGATCTCTGGGAGAAGTTTCAGGCATTGACGGCACCAGATTTCCAAAATTATTTGGAGGCATTGGAAACACAGGGAATGGTGGTGGAGGTGGAGGTGGTGGTGGTGGAGGTTGTTGAGGACGAGTAAAACTAGTCTGTGCAGACCCACCCCCACCACTGCTGACATTGCTGCCACTGCCGCGTTTTGGTCTCTGTCGAGATGGCATTGTACGGGTCGGATTGGTATTAGGATTAGCATTAGCACTAGAGAGCTTCTGAGGTAAATGTGGGATTACAGGTACCTAATATCATAAAAACATTGTCACGCACCAACTTATATGCAAAAATGAAGTAGCAACAATCACCCATATACAAGCAGCAATTTAAGTAGCACCAATCAGCTTTAAAGAGAACGCTTCTCAGTTCTCAATAAATGAATATTCGAATAGCGAATCCTAATTACGGGAATTTTCATATAATACGAAACAAAAAAATTCACATTCTATTTTCCATTGTCATTTCTCGGTAACGAAACAGAACAGAAAATAAACGTAAAAATGTTTATCGGAAACAAACCTGATTACTCGCGACTGATCCATCGGAAACAGTGGTCGAAGAAGAAGAGTCTGCTAATGATGATTTCGGCGAAAGTTTGGTAGATTCAGATAAAGCGGGCCAAGAAACAGCTCCCATTACAGGACCAACCTCAACGACGCCGTTTGATGGCTTGTTCCAAGCCGGTCTTTTGGGCCGAGCAGCATTGCCGTTATTAGCATCCAAGCATTCAGCCGCCATGGTATTATCTGGCCGTGGAGAAGAAGAGGTCGAAGCCGCTTTAGAAGGGGAAAGGCTATCTGTTGGCTCGGCTATGGAAGAGGACGGTGGCGGCGATGATGAAGATGAAGAATGATTCGGTGCGGTTGACACTGACTCTGACTCGCTTCGTACAACTTGAGATCACGGCGATGCAAAATTTTTACTCCGTAGCTGAGGACTTGAAAGGCATTCTCCTGAGAATCCGGCGACACGTGCAATAAGGTGATTGGATGTGGAATCAGCCGTCATAGCCATTCAAAATTAGGGCTTTGCTTCAAACAATGAAATCTCAGAAGATTTTAATGAGTATGGCGGAACACATTAATAAAATATTTCTTCACTTGGCTAACTAATTTAATTAATTAACTCACCACCTAAAACGTAAGAGGCAAGAACAAGAAAAGAAAAAACAATCTTGGGTTTTTGATATTGTGAGAAGAATGTATGAAAACTTAATAATGGAAAAGGGATCAAACAAGGCCGTCAGCCGCCGTAAAACCCAACACCAAAAAAGAAAAATATCCCTATTACTTCCCCTTTTTCTCTCCCTGTTTTTCTCTCCTTCTAGACTTCGTATTCAGCAACTAGGAAGTTGCAGCAGGATCTGTCATGGAAAACCTAACCTAGCAAATTAGCTTCGTATATATACTCGTTTTATGCATCATGCCCTTCCTAAGTCCCGGAACATAACTATTTTCTTTTATATAGAATATAAAGGAGGGGGGAGTTTCCGGAATTATAAAATATATTCTCATGAAATATTACTTTAATATAAATTAAATTTTTTTAATTTTAATTTGATGAAAATTTAAATTTTAAATTTAAATAATTATGTAAATTAGTACAACTCAGCAGTGTCCAAAATTGGGTAGTTTGGTATTTGGCTGTTGGCAATTACCCCTTGCGTCCTTGAGCGACATGTTTGCTAACGGTGTTAAAAGAATTGGTTATGACATTCTTAGGGCGCAATCAAAATTAGTACCAGATTCTATGAACACAATAGGATAGATGCGGGACGACGCATCGCATGACGCAATTTTGACGGGTCATAATCCAAGACCAAGACCAAGATGGAGTTAGATTTTAATTTTTGGTTCAGTCAAAATGGGATTCTGTTTTATCTTGTTTCAATTACTTAATTGTTTGTACATTGTAAACAGAAAATTACTTTTATGGAACCCCCCAAACACAAAATACAAACCTCGATTTTAGTTTTGGTAAATTTGTGACTCTGCCACGTCTAGAATTCGGAAAATTGGGCGGTCTCATTGAAAATTACGCCGAGACCAGTGAAATGATGTCATTTTGCGCTCGTTTTGTTACAATTTCTCATAACAGTGGAAATGCCTGGTTGCAGGTTGGTTGTGCCGTTTGTAGGCATTGGAAGCGTCTAAAACGTTTTTGTTTGAGAAGTACGTAAATTTTTTTTTTTTTTCACTTTTTATCGTTGTACTATTTTTTTCTATCTAAAATTAAAAATATATATATATTAAAAAAAAAAAAAAACACAAAAATTATTTCTAGCAAATAAAGTTTCAAATCTAAAGCCTTTTATCACCCTAAAAGGTTTTGCCAATTAGACTAACTATTACATACATTCTAATCATGTCGTAATTAAGATTAGGTTAGTTTTAAAAAAGAGGATTTATAGAAACCTAATACGGAAGTTTCAATTTTTTTAGAATAAATAATAAAGATTAAAGATTTAGCGAAGTCTAATACATTTTTTTAAATCTTTTTGTTACTAAAATCTAATACAATTGTATTATGAATAAGGAGTATGTCTATTCGTTGCTTCTTTTACAATAAACCGGAATCACAGTTTTCGCCCCCATGAAAGACAATCGCTTGATCGACTCACCGAAGAAAAAGATAGGGATAATAGGTTCAATGAATACACGGCCATCAAATTTGGCAAGTCTTTTTGTCATCATGATACTTCTAGCGTCGAAAAAGAAAGAGGCTAAAGAACTTTTATACAATAATTAAAAATATTGAAATATTATACAGGAGACTTCGTCAATTAATTAATTAATTATGTGATTCTATATATTCAAGGGAAGAACTCTGTGAATGATATCTTGATAAGAGGAATGAAAGAGACACAAAAATTATGGATATTTGTGCTTACGGTGGATGTTCAAAAATGTTTGTTTAAGATTCTCGGTTTGTCTCCATTTAAACTTCATTGTTAGGTCTCAGTCTCCCAATTATGGCATTTTGCAATTTTTTTCTTTAATAAAATATATACGTGTGTAACTATCCTAGTCAGCAGCTAATGCAACGTATTATATTTATTATATGAATAATCCTATTCATTTCGAACCTAAGATTCTGATTACAAAATTTATGTCAAATAATGTGATAAGTGAAGTGGTAAGTAATTATTAAATAAAAAATTATTATATTTTTTAAATATTTAATAAATATACACTACATTATTTGTATCGAGAGTTTATATAAAAAATTTACATTACTTAATTAAATATTGAAAAATCTTATCATAACGAGTCTTAAAAGATTATAATTAACAGTAACATTAATTATAAATTTATTACATAGAGTTTAATAGCTTTGAAGTGAGTTTTATATATTATAATTTTATAAAAGAATTTAAATTTGTATATAAAATTTTTATAAAAATTATTAAAATAAATTTAAAGTTTTAACTTTACAGACGTAACATTGTAGAACGAAATTTAAAATATTAATTAAAAACTAAAAAAAAAAAGGTAATTAACATTATCTTGGACCTACGGCGAGTTATTGACCATGAAATTAGATTAATTTATTATTTTGATTTCCATACGCAAGAAAAACAAGGGATTAATTTAAATATTTTTTGAAATTCTTAATAGTTCTAATTGTAATCAGTAATGAAATCGGTTGGACCAACTTTCATAATTATTTTTTGGTTCTGGAAATAGTAATATTATTGAGCAACCAACCGGAGTATTCGAAATTACATTCATACATTCAATTAATTAGGCATCTGGGTGGTATTTTTTAATTTTTTTTTTCTAATTTTTAGTCTATAATTACATTCCAATAATTCGGCATTGGTGAAATCTAAATTTTGTTTTAAAGTAGGTCATTCTACAGTCCTCATGCAATAATTATCAAATCAATTGGAAGAATTTGGACGGCTTGATGGTGGTGGGTACGCTGGCCAATTAGAAACGTCAGTTCGCGTAAAACATGACTAAAAGACGAGTGAATAATTTGTTATGGCTAATAGTTTGATTGTCACATATTCTGTGTATACTAATTTTAAAATTTAATATACTGTATAAAATAAAATTAAAATAATTCAAATTTAAAATTTAAAATTTTGTGTTCTAAATTTTAAATCTTATATTGTATAATATATTAAATTTTAAAATTATATTATACAGTATATTAATTTATTGCTAAGTCCGATTGTTTTATTAATTTGGCCAGCAAACAGGCACGGTTTGATGATTTCATATATAAAACCAAAAGAGGCTTAATTTAGTACATGGAAAACTTAAAAAGGAAAAAAATGTAAATATAATATGGCGTTGCAATTCAGCCAGTCAGCATTGTATGATTGAACTTTGAGCTTGACGTAATGGAATTCTGTAAGGATAAGTATCAGAAAATTAGTAACACGATGCCTTTAATTTTATATTATATTTATTGTAAGGTGAAATTAACTGATGCGAAATATGCATAAATGAAAAAAAGAAAAAACAAGTGATCTCGACCAAATATTTATACTTTTCAGATTTTCATCACAGCGCACACACACCATGACAACTCAAGGCTCACAATTAATATGGTATTTGTTGTGGATTAATACAAGGATTGAAGTAGAACAACAACAACCAAAAAAAAAAAAATGAGAATATAGTATACGTTGTATCAAAGGCATAGAGACACTTAGCCCCCTATGATTTTAACTTTGTAATAGATTAGATGCACTTGAACTCTAACTGCAGTTAAGAATATGTGGAGACAAATAACATTAACTAATTTAATAAAATTTGCATTTTAGACAACAAACCATATATATTAATTTTTAGTTTTTTTCTTTAAGTATGAGAAAATTATATATATCTATATCCATGTCTATATATACTCACATATATATAGAATCGTAGACTATAGAGAGCATATATGCATCAAAAAAAAAGAAAGTTAGGGTTTTCGAAATACTTGGATCAATCGATCCATCATCATCAATCTGAAAAAAACGAAAGAATGTCAAGCAACAGGAAGATCACGCTTAAGAGCTCGGACGGTGTGGCGTTCGAGGTGGATGAATTGGTGGCTTTGGAATCGCAACCGATCAAGCACGTGATTGAGGATACTTGTACCGTCAATGGAATTCCTTTGCCAAACGTCCACAGTAGGATCCTCTGTAAGGTCATCGAGTAATGCGAGAAGCACGTCGAGGCATCAGAGTCCGAGGTTCCTGCGGCTGCCGGAGTCGATGATGATCTCAAGGCTTGGGATGCCGAGTTCGTCAAAGTCGATAAGGCCACTCTCTTTGATCTCATCCTTGTTGGTTCTATTTCTCTTTCCTCTTTTGTTAATTGATTCGATTTAATTGGTGATTTAGGATTATGGATCTTTGTTTTCGTGTTCTAGTTTATTTTTCGTGTCAAGGGTTTTTCTTCGGGATTTTTAATAAAAATGACTGCCCAAGCCGAAATATATGTAAATTTGTTTTCCTTTTTGGGTGAAATAGTAATATTTTGTCTTGTTGAATGATGACCAATGGATATCTTTTTTCTACATTGGACAAAAAGAATGTGGGTATTATCTGTATGTTTTATCAAATATGATTCGTTAATTGGAATCGTTGTTTAGTTTAGCCGGAAATTTAATGAAGGAGGAGTCAGGAGTTAGAATTTGTTTGCAATAGTTATCTAGATTGGCTATCACTCTTCTATAAAGCAGTGGTTGATGAAAGGAGAAGTTGAAATAGTT
>JAWDEX010000003.1:1925010-1948734 GCA_035221805.1 Trichilia hirta | reverse complement strand
CAGGTATGGTTATGAAGCCATGTGTATCTATATGTTCTTGTTCTGATATTAGTTTTCAGCAAATTTTTAATTTTATGCTCATGTAAAGTTAATAAATCGGCCGAAACCTGCTATTTGATGGACTATATTATTTTATCTGTTGAAAATCCATTTATCAAACTTTTTTCCACTTCTTTCTTAAATGCTGTTCTTTTTTTCAATGGAAGCTGCTACATTTTGGATAATTTCTACTTTATTTGCTTACCAATGAATGGTAGATCTGTTGTTGGTATGAATTTTTTGTATTGTGATTTTCAGGCAGCAAGCTATCTGAACATTGAGAGCTTGCGGGACCTGACTTGCCAGACAGTTGCTGACATGATTAGGGGGAAAACTCCAGAAGAGATCCGCAAGACATTCAACATAGAAAATGATATTATTGATGATGATGGTGGTGACGGCGACTGGGAGGAGGCAATGACGAGGATGACGAGGATGTTGAGGTTGAGGAGGAGGATAGGAGGATGCTTAGGAGGAGGAGGAGGAGGTTCGTCAGGAGAGTCCGTGGGCTTTTGAGTGAAGGATCTGAAATGAACAATCTGTAATTGTGTCTTTACTTTTCTTTTTCTTTTATCTGGTGCTGGAAGACGTGTATTGACTTAAACTTCTTGGGCTAGTAAAGTGTCAAACGATTGATGGTTAATATCACATTGGTATTACGAATTGTGATGTCCTTTCGGACCTTGTTACCCTTTAATATGGTATATGCTTCTGCTTCCTGATTGCTTACTTGTTAATGTTTGGTTATTGTCTTCTTCCTGGTCTGTTGTTTAGTTTATGGTATGTTGCTCTGGTAGCATCTATGAATCCAATTATGTGTTGTTGGTGGTTTATAGGTCATGAGAGGTCACATTTCCATGCTGTGCTAAGTAAATGTCGGGCAATTAACCCAGCGGCAGTATTCTGTGGATGATGATATGCAGAAAATGAACAAGAGTTATTGTGTGTATATTTTGCCGACTGCAGGTTTGTTAATATCTTCAGTTTGGCATTCTGGTTAACATGTCTGGATCACTAAACATTTCGTTATTATTAGTTCTGGCTAATGTGTCTGCCTCACTGTCGGCATTAATGTATATAGTGATAGTGTCTATACGTTAGTTTTATTTGCTTGCAGGAATGTAGGAATGTGAATTGAGAGTTTCAGTTCTCATTAATTGCTTTTACTGCTGACCACAACTAGGTTATGGAACTCTATGTTTTTCGTTAGACAATGTAATTTGAACCCAAAAAAGCTGACTCCCAGGAGAATAGGACTGAAGACAAAATCACTTGGTAACCCATCTTCTGGAATTTCATATTTAGGCCTTAAGGTACATGAGCACTTTGTTTTTTAAAGTGGATTTGCACTTGAAATGTAGATTGATTGTGACCGTAATACTTAATAGTCCTGCCATCTTCTCATTGAAACTGTAAATTATTATTGATGGTTTGTTAATATTGGATACTAAAACAATGCTTGACTCCAAGGGACGGCTAAAACCTTAAAGAATAGTCCGCAAGTCTCATACACGAGCTGTGGTTGTAATGATTCACTTGTTCTGAATTCTTCTACACCAGAGCCATAAGGCGTTGCTTGTCTATTATGTAGTCATATTTAAAAATTTCATTATGTACATTTGGCTGTAAAATGTGGGTGTTTTACTTTTGATAGTTGAAGAAATGCCAGAAACATTTGAGCATGACATGGACATTCCGGATTTTACCTTGAATAGAGGATGTTCTTTTGCCTTCAGGAGTTGTATCTGTATCGTTCCCAATCCAAGCTGCGAGCTGTCGCCTCCAGCTTTTGAGAGTTGTTTTACTTTTGATAGTGGAAGAAATGCCAGAAACATTTGAGCATGACATGGACATTCCGGATTTTACATTGAATAGAGGATGTTTGTTGCCTTCGGGAGTTTTATCTGTATCGTTCCCAATCCAAGCTGCGAGCTGTCGCCTCCTAGCACTGTGCTATCGGTCTGTAAGAAATCAGGACAACTAAGTTTGTGAGCAGCTAGGACTCTGTTTTCTCATCGAGAGAGTAAACTTTTGCATAATAAAATTCATTGTCGTGAGTGGACTCTACCTGACAAGTAATTGATATAACCATGGTTTTGGCCCCATCCTTGGAGCTGATAACATTCATGGGAAACGAGTCAACAATGGCTCACATTTCTTCTTCCAATAATTCTTTTGTCATCGATCATAATACAACACCAGCTCCAAAACATGTCATTCTTCTTCCAATAGCAATTAAGCAAATAATCATTGCAATCCGGCACAAGAATTTTGCGTTTTGCCGGTCTTATAAAATCAAATAAATAGGAATGATAATTTAAATCACAGCATAATTATTTATCACGAATAAAAATGACATAATAATAATATATATTTGAGAATAAGTACCAAGCGTATTCAATGCTGTAAATTAACCAGTTAGAAAAACCCCCCAGGAAAACTTTGGCAAAGAAATCTGCCAATGTGAAGAAGAGATGCTTTGGGGCGTCGTGCTTATGATGGATAATTATGCAAATATAACATGAGTAATGGATTTGGTAATTAATAAAAATAAATAAGTATTTTTTTATTAAATTAATCAAATTAATTTGTATAATCACTAATTTTTAGTGAAGATTAATAAAAATTGAATTCTGAAAGTTTAGAATCTTTAAGAATCAAAACTCAAATGCTTAATCTCGCTATGGCTGAATTTTTAGAAAGAGAGTTATCCTTTTTAATTTTTTAAAAAAACATTAATTACTTAGAAAATAAAAAAAAAAAGAGTCATATTTATATTTTTTGCCTATTTATTAAAATGATCAGTTTTTTAGTAAATGACAAATGGGTTCTAAAATTTGTCCAGTAAGTTTTTAATAATAAATGTAAAATTTTGTTTAGGTCTTTAACTTTTAAAAATAATAAATTGACCCTAAATTAAATCAAATTTATTTTAATTAAATTTATTTTATTTTAATTTATATTTTTAAATATTTTAAAATATTATAACTTACTTTAAATTATAATTTGGTCATTAAGTTAAACTCTCAAGTCATTAAACCATTTAACGCATAAATTATTTATAATTTTTTCAATCAAATATTATCTCAGAGAGCGTTAACTCTCTTGTAGATAATATTTTATTTCTCGCTAAATAAGAACAAATGCAAGATATTGATTATAATTTCTTGGATTATTGTAGTATTAGTTATAAGTCAAAATCAATCTCAACGAATTCGTTTTAAACTATTTAATGCTCAATAACTATGATTAATGTCTACTAACATATCAGTCTCTAAACCACAATAAAAAAACTCTTCATCAAACTTTTTATAAAATATTATATATTTTATGTAAAGAATCTACTTCCGTTTGTCTAATCCCAATCAAGTTAGGGCTCATGGATGTCAAAATTTTAAACTCAGTTAAATATGAACTATCAGTTAGTACGTCCTAAATTTGTCATTATAAACTCTTTGTATGACTTTTATTAATCCCTAACTAGAGGCATTTCAGTTTAAGCTTTTTACTGACGTTCAATTGGAACCTCAAATTTAGAGTAAGTTAATAGAACCTCAAAATTCTTGTATCAAGTTAACAGATTCTATCTGATAGTCATTCTCATCTTAATATAAATAACACTTGACTAAATTAACTTATGTGTATGAGATATGATTAGTCTCGCATTTGTACACTATATGAATCATGTGCATCTATACTAATTAATGATTATGATGTCTCAAGTCTAAGAAGTAGTTAATACACTAATATAATTATATGATAAATCATTAACAATATACTACCTTGTGATTTATTATATCTTCGATCACGTTTAAAAAATAATTCTCTAATTATTAATCTATACTAAAGTCCTAATAATATGACTATTATGCCACCCATACTAATATCATCTCATGATATTCACTAGAGATATTTAGTGTGCCTACTGCGTAATAACTGTTAGTGTTATATGTTCTAAAATTATTCGTATTGTCGATTTTAGATATATTGTATTGAGTTAGTGTAGAATATGTATTGTATACATATTTTATTAATAAAGAAAGTATTTAAATTCATCTATATGTGATATTTTTTTCTATCTAATCATATTAATGATAGAATATACATATGAATCGCCCAAGAAAATTGAATTATCTAAATTATTCACTATAGATGTAATATTGACTGGGTATTAATATCATATTGTAGGTATACTAAATATCTTCGGTGAATATCATGAGATGATACTAGTGCGAGTGATATAATAGTTATATCATTAGGATATTAGTATAGAATAATAGTTAGAGAATTATTATTGGAACATAATCAAAGTATGATAAATTACACGAAAGTACGTTGTTAATAATTTATTATTAAATTATATGAGTGTGTTAATTACTTCTCAGACCTTAAACGTCATGATTGTCAATCGGTATAGATTCACATAGTTCATATAGTGTATAAATATAAGACTAATTATATCTTATACATAGAAGCTGATTTGATCATGAGTTGTTTATATCGAAAAGTGACCGCTAAATATTAATCAATTAAAATTTTGAAAAGAAATTAAAAATTAAAATTTAAGGTTTACTGTTTAAAATATAAATTTATAAAAATAGTTGAAATTATTAAAAAGTTTAGGGAGTTAAACGACATTTTCATTCACAAATTCTGAATACTCATGGGATATCTGGCACAAAGCTGAAAATACAAATATATCTGTCATAATTCTTAATAGAGGGTACCCGTAATAAGTTAAAATCATTGGAGGTAAGCGTGTTTATCCCTTGTAACAAATATTTTGATTGTTATATTTTAAAATTTGAGTTAGCGTATAGCGACCACAAGTAAATTAAGTTTATGATTGGTACTCAAAAACATGTGATTAATCACACAAACCGGCATAAAATCACGTGTTTATAACGCGTGTAAATGAAACATAATCTCTGTCATCTTCAGTTACAATCTTGAGTGTTAAAAATTGAAGTTGTTTGCTGCGTAACACAACGCATTGTTTCGAAATTCATCGAAGCTCCGACATGCTTTAACCGAAAAAGGAATGCAAGGTAAGGGGAAATAGAGTAGGAGAAAGAACAACACTAATCAGGATCCATGTTCATTGATTGATTGGTAACTACTGTTCACTTATTTCGATTGCGAAAGCGTTGTCTCAGTGCATTACACGTAGAAGAAAGCACCGTGTGCGGAAGGCTATCGTGCGACGAAAGCCATCAACAAGTTGATCAGGCGGTGCTAACTGCAACCTTTAAATTTTTTTTTTTTTCTTATCTTCTCCTTTTTCCCTTTACTTTTCTTCAAGCAAACTCTCTCTATATCTATCTTTGATAGTCTCATATGTTTGTTTCTACAACCTGGTTCTCAATTTCCAATCTATTTGGGGATTATAAGATTTAGCTTTTCGATTTTGGATTGAGCAGATGAAGAAAACTATGTGGGAGAAGTTGAAATCTTCTTTTACAAGGGCAGGTGAGTTTCATTTATTGTTTCTCCTCTCTTTATCTTTATTGGGTTCTCACATTTTCCTTCTGATCCAAATATTTCATGGGATTTCTAGTTTTTGATTAAGAATTCTGATCTATGTTTTCTGGTGTCGATCAGGTGAATCGCAGATGGAATGTGCTGATAGCTTGAGTTACAAAGAAAGTGTGAACGAAGAATACTCGGAAGCTTTCAGAACAAAGTCTTACGTGGAAATGTGGAGCAAAGCTCAGGACCAGTTGGGCAATGCAAGCTTTAATGGACTTACGTCAACGTTTTCTCTTTCTTTCTATGTACGTCATTCTGAATATCTGCTAGAACCGCAGCAAGAAACCCTGATGAAAAAGTTGGAGAGCTTGCTTTTTCATTACCTTCTCGTCAATTACTTTGAAGCCAGCTTAGAGGCCTACAGTGTCTGTCAATCACTCCTCCGAAGCGTCCATCAAACTCGTGTTAATTATCAAGGAATCCAGAGGGCGATCAAGTTAAGCGAAGATGTGCACGATTGTTGTGATAGTTTCAGACATCTGGCTGCATTTGCATCGTTGAAAAACCCTTTATCAGTTGTGCAATTATGTGATTATCATCATAGCAACATGCTGCTGTTCGCTAGTTTGAAATCCAAAGGCAAGAAGATTAGGAGGAGAGTAAAACTTAAAAAACTTTCCAAGAAAGTGGGCGCATACAGTCTTGTAAATTCTCAAAGTGCAGTTCTGAGTGCGATGTTGATCTTTCTAATGCATAGCATGGTTGGCATTGTAGCAGCACCGGGGCTAATAGCTTCTTTAGTTTTCCTAAAGAGAAAAATCAAGGTGACACGTCGCCCTTCCCTAACAAGCTTGCTAGAAAGATTTGCGGCACAGCTTGATGTTGCTGCCAAAGGTGTTTATATATTGATCAATGACTTTGACACAATAAGTAGGATGGCGATGAGGTTGCAGGATGAGGTAGAACACTGCTAGCATATGTGTTAGGGATGGAACATCTGAAATATTGAAGGAGGTCGTGAAGGGATTTCATATTCATGAGTGTAGCTTTCTGGAGCAGTTACAGGAGCTTGAAGAACATATTTACTTGTGTTTTCTCACTATAAACAGATCCAGGAGGCTTGTTCTACAAGAGATAATGGTGGCTCAAAACAGCACATGATGATCTTGTACCTAGGCATCGTCTATCATTTCTGAAGTTAAATAAGAATCAAACCAAATTTCTTTTATGATGCAGACATGAGCCATTTAGCTTTTGTTCTTCAAATTGATTGCTGAACATTGTTCATACACAAGGTCTGTATCTGTCTTTTCATGCTCCATTCTTTATTCTCTTTCTTTGGTGGGAATAGGAGAAAATTGAAAAAAGAACCCGTTATGTATTACTTTCTGCCTATTTATTATCAGTTCATCATTCCCATATCCTTTTCCTCTGGTCAGCCACAGGCCGGTACCGTTCTAGGATCTGCCTAAAAGGCTACAGGATTAAAAGCTCACATGGTTTTAGAGTTTGTTTAACATTGAGATACTATAGCTTATAGTATCACAAAATACAAATACACGCGTAAAAGTGGGCGATCCTTACCAGCAGTCAACAAAACTCATTTAACTATTGTACATAGAAAGTAGAAGCACAACAGCACCAAATATGCCATGATAGTCTATCAAGAGCAAATGAGAAGAAAGCAATTTCAGATTTCTAGCCTACAATAATGAACTCCGCGGATTCAAGTCATGCTGAACTGTGGTCAGTCTACCAAATGGACTCGAGGTAGAGTGGCAAATGAAAATATAAATAAGCTAGAAATCTATTTATAAGTTGAAAATATATTTCAACTTGTAACAAGAAAATAGAAACAAGCCAGCTAGTATATTTCAACTTGTAACAAGAAAATTTGACATTGTTATTCAAATAATACAGGAAGCTTTTTATTGTAATAATCAAAGAATGTTACAACTGATGTATAATTTCCATTAAAATCGACATGAATGATATTTGCCATGTTATTCTAATCGTGGCATGGAAAACTGATATGATAATTTGGCTAAACATACAAACAAAATGTTACAATTCATTATCCCCCAAGAAGATAGAAAAAATGTTAAGAATACAAATATTATCATGCTCTCCCAAAATTGCTAGGTTGACCTGGCAAGGCAAACAAAAGAACCGATGAAGGGGGTGTCTCTAATGCACACAGTTTTTTAGGCAGAAACACAACTATGAACTTCAATACCTCATCATGAACCAAATGTCAAATCATTTAGCATGCTTCTTTCATTCTCTTGTATTCTTCAAGGCTCAATAATGAACTCTTGATCTTGAGCCAATCTGCTGGTTTTGGCTTGATGACAGCAATGTATCCCTCTCTATCTGCCTGCAATTTATTCAAGAAATTCACAGTTGAATAGGAATTGCCAAGCACTTGTGCACGCTACCAAAGGGAAGCAGTACAAACTTATCTATCCAATGCAATAAAAAACTAGAATAAATACATATTACTGCACTTAAGGTGTAATCAAACATAAGAAATTTAGTGTTTTTAAATAATTCAACTCTAGACCAAATTAGTTCCAACCCTAAAGTGAACAAATTTCAGAAGGGAGTTAAAGCTATTCAAGTACCAGACTAAACACATCAGAAATAACAAAATCTAAAATGATATTTGGAGCTGACAACATACACATCAATTAAATGCAACTGCTAACTCTCCTCCTTCAATCAAAAAAGAGCTTGTGTCATCACCGTATGGAATAATTATCCTTTTTCAAACTCTACAATTTTCAAACAAGACTCGCACAACCACAGTAACAGAATTAGAAGGCATCAAACAGAAGATTGTTTTCTTCACCTCATGAAGTTCATATATTTATTCCATTATGCTTGACAGCATTGTCGTAGGTCACAAACAAGTGAAAGGTTACTCTGTGCAACCAACATTTCTAGAAAAATGTTTAAGGGATAAAATATTATCTATTCTCACCGATGAATTAAGCAATCCTGGCTGTTTGATTAATCTATTGTTTACTTCCAACAGAGAGCGTTTGACACAATACCAAAGCCACTTATTTTCAAAACTAAAACAACAGAAGAAAAACAAATCAAATACCTGAAAAGAAAAAAAGCAATCAATTTTTACCTCACGATTTCAGGTGCAGTATTGGTGCAAACTTTACATAAAGCAGTGCTCGATTCAAAGCGTTGTGCTTTCTGCATAAAAACATATAATTTAACTCTGTCAACATCATTAACTTCTTGAATGAGTACTTTACAAATTAAAATACAAAGCTAGAGTATAAAGACACTAAATATACCTTTTTTCGCTTTCCAGTGACCTTAAATCCACTACGATCAGACTTGCCAACATTGAGATCAATAGTTGTTATTCCACCTTCATCCTTAAGAGCCACACGTGTAGGAGCCAATCCAATTACGCAAAGACTTAAGAAAACCCAAGAATTCCCGAAATTTTGATAATAAAAGCCCAAACTTTCACAATCTAACATTTGATTAAAATTTTAAACCAAAATCTCACCCATTCGCATGGCGGTAAACCTACTGATCATGCGCCGGTTTCAAAAAATCTACCAAAAGAAAAAAAGAAAAAAGAAAAAAGAAAAAAGAAAAAAATTGCAATCATCCAGTTTGTTTAGGGTTTTAAATAATAATCAATAAAATAATTGAATTTAATAATTAGGGGGAAAGACCTGGAACAAAGTAGGGAACGAAGTTGGAATGAACGGCTGAGTGAGGAGTGAGAGGAAGATCGTGGACATTAGCTTACGTAACTCCTCATCTTCATCGTCTACTTCCTCTCTTATCTGTATTTGATTTTGTGTTTCTTCAGTTTCTGAATTGTTCGTTTATTCTATGCTGTGATTGCTCATTGAAAAAATCTAACGGGAGATATAGATGTCTGTCTGTCAGTTTGCTATTTCGTACAAAATACAGGAAGGCTTCTTGCTCCCCGTGGTTCGGAGTACACTACCGTACTGTTTAATTCAAAAGGTCTGTTTCGGTTTCCGGATTCGAATTAGACCCGGACCAATTACGTGTACGAGTATATTCTTTGGATCAAATTTTCGGGCTCTAACTGAAATGTAGGCCCGTGTTAGCCAAGTACTTGGGATAATAGCTAATATTTAAAGCCATGTAGTACGTCACCCTTTTTTTTCTTTCCTTTAAATTTTTTAATTATTTATATTCTGTTGTAAATATTAGTTTAGATATAAATAAAAAAATTAAAAAATCTAATTAATATTAGTCAAATAAAAATTTAATTGATATTTGACACTTCAATTGGATTTGAAAATTCAAAAATTTAATTGATAATTTTCATTACCTTTGGTTTAATACAAGAAGAATATATATAATAGTTTATATCTTTCACATAATCAATAATAAATAGATAAGTATTAAAATATATTAGCAGATGACTGATACATAGTGATACTTAAAAAGTGTATATGAAGTGGTGGCATGATCCTAAGAGAAGATAAAAATGTATAGGCTAACGGGAGAAAGCGGTGAAATCCACTAATAATAATGTATCATTTAAATGCCCAACAACAAAGTGATACATGACATTATAATACTTTTTCTTGAATTTTATCACTTTTAATTAATTTAATATGTATTGAATTTTTTTCGTTAAAATCCTTGCTGGTAAAACTTAGTAGAATAAAATACCTCGTCGAAAGAAAAAACAGTATAGTTCATATTTAACTTTTTTTGATAAAATTATCTCTCTTAAAATATTATTAATCCTTTAATTTATGAAGATAATATATTTTAATATTATATATTAGTTTTTTAAAAGTTGATATAGATAAAGTTATGGTAAAAAGATCAACAATATTTTTAGAGAAGTAAATTTATTTAACATCAATTTGACTATTCTGTTAAAACTCATGAGTATTAAAGAATTTAGACGAAATATGCTTGATTATGTCGCTTTTAATATAAACTCCTCTAAGTTAAGTAATGCAAGCAGTATTATTTTTATAAATTATTGTTAGATTCTCTGAAGTACAATATAAGTTGTATTACTCTAAATATGTTGAATAATAGAATAGAGTTATACATACTCACAACTTACTTCATATAAAGTAAAAGTCTTAGCATGATTAGAAGAGATATTAATAAAAGTTTATTTCGTGGATCGCCATGAGATTATTATATTATTATAAGTTAATACATATTTCGATTGTGATCGGACTTTGTGAGAATCAAAAAGATAACCAGAGTTTGCTTGGCCAATTAAGCCTAAATTTTCTGTTGATTTATTAGAATAAAATAATTTCAAATTTATCATTCTACAAAGATAATACAAAATATATTTGATGCTATTTTAATGTCTCTAAGTAAGTATAAAACTAAATCTGATAAGTAAATTCACAACAAATGCTATATTTGATCTAATAAATTGTGTCAAATATAATAAGACATAAATTGCATTAGATATGATACTCTTGGATCACATATCTCTTAACCATCCTCTTTAAGGCAAAATAGATATTTTTTAATATTAAGAGAATGAGCAATCATTACAATATTCAATAGATGTGATTTGTTTATATGCAATTTATAGTCTTTTTAATATATACAGATTAATAGATAAATATTTTATTAGACTTATACTCGATTTATAGGTTAAAACAATATTTTTTAGTCTTTTTAAGAGAATGAGTAATCATTACAATATTCAATAGATGTGATTTATTCATATGCAATTTATAGTCTTTTTAATATATACAGATTAATAGATAAATATTCTATTAGACTTATACTGAATTTATAGGCTGAGACAATATTTATTTTTTTTCAAATCTTTTATTTTAAATACCATTTTTAAGTATTCAATAACTTTAAAAAAATTTTAAATAACATTACAATATTCAAAAAAAGATCAAAATAGATCTTTTTTAGGATTAAGAGAACGAGCAATTATTACAATATTCAATGAATGTGATTTGTTTATATGCAATTTATAGTCTTTTTAATATATACAGATTAATGGATATATATTCTATTAGACTTATACTCAATTTATAGGCCGAGAAAATGTTTACTTTTTTTCAAATCTTTTATTTTAAATGCTATTTTTAAGTATTCAGTAACTTTGAAATTTTTTCAAGAGTTTCAATTATATTTATATCATCGACGTATACTGTTACTATGGTAAATTTGAATTTTAATTTCTTTATAAATACTTATAGATATATAAAATTATTAATATATCATTCTTTTATTAAACATTTTCTTAACCAATTATATCACATGCGCCTAGAATATTTTAATCCACATAAAGACTATTGTAATTTGATTGAATACAAACTATGATACTTTGATTTACATGTTTCATACATGTTGAATCTTTTATAAATTTTTGTATAAATATTTGTATAAAATACTCGTATAAGTAAGTAATTACTACATCTATAAGATACATATCAAATTTTAAAAGATTGTCAAAATTGATTAGAAATCAAAATAAAATGATATTTATTATAGAAGAATTATTTTATCAAAATCAATACTAGATCTCTGAGAGAAATTTTGAGCAATGAATCGTGCTTTGTATTTTATGATTTTGTTATTTTTATTATATTTTTGTATAAATATTCATTTATATTCAACGAATTTGACATCTTTAGGTGTCTGGACTACAAATTCAAATTCTTCACGTTTAACGAGAGAAGTTAATTCTATTTGAATTATTCTTTTTTATCAAGGCCAATAATGCCTTTATCTACATTTATCAATAGTTTGGAGTTTATAATTAATTTTTATAATTTCAATAGTCATTGAATAAAAAAATACATTATTAATAATTATTTTATTATAATACCATATCACACGCATAATTTATAATTTTTTTTATTTTTTAATTTTTGTACCTCTTTAAAAGCTTGTGTCACTTAAAGAATATTTATCTTTTTAAGGACATATATTTTTTTTAAATACAGTTGTCACTTCAGGGATAATTAAATGTGTCTCTTCAGGGATAATATTTGTTTTTTCAAGGATGGCAAGCATTTCTAGAGTTGTAGGTGTAGTACTAATTTTGTTAGTTATTTGATTGTTCAATATGTTTTTGAAAAATTGTATCTTTTAACCCAAGTGGTTTATCATATTTCTAGCATACAATAGATAATTCATTTGTTGCTATTTATTTAAGTGTTTTTCAAGAATAATAATTACCTAAGTTGGTGTATTAGTAGTTGGTATACATAATTTGGTCACTTATGATATATCATTAAATATATTTGATAATTAATTTGCAATTTATAAAAGTTATATAGTCCTTCATACTTTATTTTCATATTAACTAATGCGAGAATCAAAATGAGACAAAATAATTATATTTCAAGAAAGTTCAAGTCTAACTTTAAGAGAAACTTTTATCTCTTAATGGTAGGAAAAACTATCTTATTAAATTGACAATTTATAAATCATACTGAAAATAAATTACTAATTAAAAGTTCAATATATCTGATAATAAAAGGTAAGTTAAAATCAACATAAATTCTTAAACAATGTTAAAGTCCCATCTTAGTAAATTGTAGAGGTGCTATAAAAATATAAATAGCATAACTAAAAGTACATAAATGAAATATAGTAGGTTGATAACTAGTTACAAATTATAATGGAGAATATTAATGATAAGCAATGGGTTTAAGTCTAATTAATAATTCGACATGTAAAATAATATGTTCTTATGTAAAAATTGGTAATTGAGTACGTAGTAAAAGAGTTCGAGCAATTATCTGAATTTGTTTAATAAATAAATTTATTTTGTATATGAACATATGGGATAGAATGTTTTACATTAATACCTACTGATGTATAATAGTTATTAAACATCTTAAAGGTAAACTCACTACTATTATTCAAACATGTAATCTTAATTGAATGATTAAAAAATTATGCCTTTAACTTGATAATCTGTACGAACAATCTAGTAAGTGCAACATTATGTATGGATAATAAACAAATATGTGACAATCAATTAGATGCATTAATTAAAATTATAAAATAGCAAAAAGGCAAGGTAAATAAGTGTATTGGCCTACAAATTTCTCCTTAAATATTTTGTAAAAAAGATAAAGACTTAAAACTAATTTTAAAGCAGAATAGTCTTACCAAAAACTAATTTTAAAGCAGAATAGTCTGACCATTAGTTTTCCTTATAAGCAATTGCTGTAAATATTTTTATTATACAAAAGAATCTTTTGGTTCTTTAATGGATATCTATCAGAATTTTTAATAATTTTGCGCATCATTATTAATCCTGAATAACCTAATCGATCATGTCTAAAATAAATAATTTTGAATAATTAAACTTTTAGTTCATTATCACATATTTTTTTAATTAAAATTAAAATTATATAATATAACTCAGATGCGAAAGCTATAAGCTTTTTTAATATATATTTTTTGCTAGGAAAAAAATAATATAAAGATATTCTATATTATTTTTGTTTAAAATCTTAAGATGATACGCATTTTGATAGATATCCTTAACATTAAGGAAAAATTTTTCTGAATCTATATAAATATAAAGTATTTTAAATGCATAATTTGATTTCACTTGTTAACAAGATTATAAGTCTTTCAGAGTCTTCAATTAGATTTGTAAGACCTAATATGATATTAACTTTTACTTTAATATTTATCAGTTTTAAGATATATTTTTTATTTCGTAAAGTAGTATGCGAAGATATGCTGTCTACTAGACATATATTCTCACCCTTTTTTTTCATGAGATAGAATTTATTAAGATTCATTTATTTATAAAAAATAAAAAGTTTATATTAAACAGAAAGATGCATATTATATGATTACAAAAATACCAAAATCAAAAACAATAATAGTAAGAAAAAGAATATAAAAATAAAAAATTTAACTAATCTTTAATTAGTGTGAATATTTTTATTACTAATTAAATATTCAATATTTTCATCTTTATCTGTAAAGAAGTTAGAGATATCAAGATGAGTAAGATCTATAAGATCCGAATTATCAATAAAATTAATCTCTGTTTTTTTCTTATCTTTTTTGGATGTTCTATATGTTCATAACTAATGCCTTTTTTCTTCATATCTTCTACATAGATCATCAAAAAAAATTTTGGACTCATTATTAGGATTTGTCCTTTCATAAATATTTCATTTTTGGTGATTACATTTATTTTTGTTGTTTTGTTGTTCTGATAATTTACGACTATGGCAAGGAAATAATTATACCCCTTCTTATAATTTCTGTTACATTTATAATTAATAGTATTCACATTTATTTTTGAGAATCATATAAATTTAGTTAGACCTTTTTTATAATTTTTTAAATAAAAATTTACTCTTTTGTTCAACTAATAAAAAATAAAAGATGAGTTAAAGATACTTTTAAAATTTACATTCTCAGTATTATTACTGTAGAACCACTTTACTTACATAGAATATGAAGAATGTTTTGTCCAGCATATTTTATTCAAATATTTTCTCGCTAGACAATTTCAATTGTAAAACGATACAAATAGGACAAAATTATACTCAATAATAGTTTTATAATCTTATAATCTCAAGATCATCCATTCATCCTTTACTTTAAATTGGAAAATATTTTTTTGATGATCAAATCTCTCTTTTAAATTTTTTCACAGATCCAATAAATTTTCAACAGTAAGATATTGAGCTTTCAGACTCTCATATAAATAATGACGTAAAAAAATTATAACTTCCAATTGATCTTGCAAGAATGATTGATTTTTTTTTTCTTGATAGTATCTTCCAGTCTAAGGGTTTGCAAATGTATTCTTGTATTTAGAACCTAATAAAAATAGTTACTTCTAGTAACATGAAAGGTAAAAATTTTAAAAATTTTAAGACTCGTAATTTTAATTTAGCAATTTAAAAATAAAAAAAAAATAGTGATATAAAAATCAAATATATGTTATATGAAGAATAAAATGTAATAAACTTCAAGTATATAGTTGAAACTTCATATTCACATGTATAATTAAATCTAAAACTTCACATTTTAATCTAATAATTATACAAAATCTTGAGTTTTGATTATATCAAAATTTTAAGTTTTGATGTATTTGAAGCTTCAGATTTAAATTTTATATTTTAATTTATTTTCGAAGCTTTAAATTTTGATTAATTATAACAAAACTTCATATTTGATATATAGAAGAAAAATAACAAAAATAATAAAATAACAAAAATAATAGCATGATAATAATGGGACATAATATTATTTAAAATTTAAATGTACATATATTGAAAACTTTGAGTCCATATAAATTTTTATTATTATTAAGAACTTCAGTTTTAATGAGGTTGATTTCAGAACTTCAAGTTTTAGTTACCTCGCTTTTATTAATGCATATTATTCTTATTTTTTTGATATAAAAGATTCATTCTAATGGCAACCACAAACTATACTTATAAGGATAGATGCATAATAACAATTATCTAAAATAGAAACAACTAAAAAATAAGCACCATATAACGTGAAAGTATTAAATTAAAAACTTAAATAAAATACTTTATATATCAAGATTGTGCTGATAACGTGTTATAAATATTAATTTAAATGTAAATAAGATCTAATTGATATTAGCTAAATGAGAGCTTAACTGACATTTATCACTATAATTCAATTTCCAAATTAGAAAATTAGATTAATAATTTTCATTACCTTTGATTTAATATAAAGGAGTGTATATATCAAAATTTGTACCTCTTATACAATTAATTACAAATAGATAAGTGTTAAAATATATTTATAGATGATTGGCATATGGTAATACTTGCAAAGTATATATGAAGTGGTTATATAACCAAATGGGAGGATAATACATGGTAAAAGTGCACGGGCCAATGAAAGAGAGTGGTAGAATCACCAATAACAATATGTCACCCAAACACTCAATTACAAAGTGAGAAATGACATTATAATATATTCCATATTTTAGTTATATATATTTTTTAATATCTAACCCTAAATTAAGTCAGGATTTCTAAGGACAATTAAATAAATTAGATAATTTGTTCTCATTTAAAAAAGGGTCAATTTTAATCATTAAAAGATTTCTTCTTTCACAAACACGTGAAGAAAATTAAACCATCAATTTCATATTAGTTCCACAATTCTAAATAATCGTTCTCTTTCATATTTTAGTCTAAGGTAGTTAATATTGATGTCTTACTAATAATCTATTTTGTGTTGTTCATGTATGCCTTCCAAGTCTTCCAAAAGCAATAGTACCGATTCAAAATTTTTGTGATTTACACTTTTACTACTTACTTTAATACTTAAAATAATAATTTTTGATCGTCTATGAATAATAATACATACATATTTAAAATAAAAATTTAAGAGTTAAATCTTTTTTAATATTAAAGAGTTTTATTAATTAGATTAGGAGAAAATTTTTTTAATTTTCACATACACCTAAATCTCAAACCATCTAATATATAAATAAAATTGAGAACCACCTAAATTAAAAAAAAAAATAAATAACATTATCTTCCATTAAATGAAACGATCACATACATAATATTAGAAATGCAACGTAGACATGGGATTAATTCTTTAGCAAACCTTTCAATGCAGTATTATTCTAAGACCTTACTATTCACTTTAATGATAAGGAATAATTCTGGCACACTCACGAATTACCACCCTTATGCTTAATTTGATCGCTCAAAAATATCAAATTTGAGAATAATTCTAGAGTGGGTTTTGTTTGTCTTGCCCGCACACCTCCAAGTTTGGCAAAAATCACCAAATCAATTAACTCTTCTGCAGTCAAGCCTAATCTCTGTTCCTCCTGTGATGCTACTCATCTTGATCATGGATTGCACAAAAGCTTTCTCAAAAGCTGCTTTAGAGGCAGCAAATTTGGCAACCAATGCTTTAGTCTTTGGGTTAGTGAGCAGAGATTGATCCGAAGAGAAAATACTCTTCCCCTGAAGAAGAAGCTTGTAATATGCATTATCAAACACTGTTGTCGTAGAATCTAATGTGGCTCCAGCATTTTTCACCTTGTTGTGTGCCGGACATACGCTCTTTAAACTGGCTACAAATGATGGGTGCATCGTTGGATCAATGTCAAGCGTTGCCTTAAAATTGTGGATTCTGTTTTGGAAGGAGGAGCAATGCGAAAACCCTAGAGTATGCCCTCCTGCATAAAATCAATCGTAAAATATTAAAGGTCAATATTATTTTACAGTCGCAGTTGTGCTCCTGAAACAGTACCAAACAAAGCCTAAATTCACTAGCATATGGGAATTCTAGTACTCTCTAGTCTTGACCAAAATTTAACCTGAGAGAGTGACGAGATCGTCCACGGAATGACCTGTCTGGTATCGGTAGCTTGTGAAATTCTACCATATTTTCTCCCCTTTGGCACATCCCAAGTTGGACCTCCAGACTAACCACAAAATATGAGTAAATATAATTAAATATATGATTTTCTTTCTAAGTATAACGGTTGAAGCTACTTACGAAAACATCAACGTTATAAATCAACTATCACTGTCGTGTTTAGCCGTTAATTATGATTTGAATATGTTTAATATGACTGAGCAAAACAACTGCATCTCGAGCAGCCAGAGCCAAGATATCAGCACAAGAGACGACCCCAGGGCACATAGCTTCCACTGCTTTCTTTGCATTGTCAATGACATAAAATGCATGTAATGAAATATTAGGAGGTCCATCTTTTTCTGCCTTGTTCTTTCCTTTTGAGTTCAACAGCACAGAACCATCGCAACCCTACATTACAATATATATGAAAAAAAAATTAAATTAATCACTTTCAAATGCGCATGCTTTCTTTACACAAATTAAAATAAAATGTTCATGCAAGCAATAAGTTTACTCTGATAAAACAATCATGGAATTGTTCTGTCATTGTTCATTGCTCTCTTGACAACTTTTGTGACTGCAGTTTCAAGCTGGGGACATGTTTTCGAGTAGCAGTTTGAGCTCAGCTCTGTGAGCTCACTCACAGAAAGAGAAGAAATTTGAAACATGAACACGAAAAATACTATGGCTACTAAGGATGCCATTATTGAAGCATTTGAAATTAGCTTAATACTTTCAGCTTCTTCTATTTGATTATCTTGTGAAACAAAAGAATAGAGTATGCTAGTTATAGCAAAGGCAAAATACAGGGAACTTAGAGAGTTATTGAGGATAATAGTTGTTACCAAAATTTGGCGATCAAGAACTTTTGTAGTGGAGTAGTATTGAAGCATTGGTAATACGAGGAGACAATTTATGTCACAATAATTTGTTCTTTTTCTTTCTTTCTTTCTTTTTTTTATTTATTAATGTTAGGTTAATCCAATTTAGCATATTCTTTTGGCCTTTAACAGTATTTTATAAATGGTTTTAATTGACAGTTCAATTCATGTGACATTTTTATTTTCTGTAATAAAAGAAGCCTAGTTAATAGTACAGTACTGTTGAAGCAAAACCCATAATTTGAGAAGGCGAGTCATATCACAATTAGTTATTCATGTTCTTCGGTCAGAAAATATAATGTTTAAATATAAAAGCATATACCTTTTCCTTAACAGAATTTTGATGCTGCAAGTTCGGAATTATAGATTAAGCAAAGTGTAGATAAAAATTCTCGAAAAAGGAGGTCGGGTGGAAGGGAATTGAACCAGCATATGCACAGTTCGTAGATTGTAGGGCTTTCCAATTTAACAATACATAGCTAAATAAATAATTAATAAATAAAGTTACATTAATATTTGTGTTCTTGCTTTGAATGTACAACAAAAACACAATAATTTCGATCAGTCTGTTGTAGCTTTAGTTTTACTAACAATATTTATATATGAATTTTATGGGGTAGGTTGAAACATGAGCTAAGAGGTTAGTCAAATACCTCATCTTGTTTGTGTCTTTACGTTAAAAAGAATCTCCTCATTGGAGAAGCAAGTACTAAACTAACCGATTAAAAATATTATCAAGCTTGTTACCTGCAAAGCAGAGGTGGCATATTTGCATTTTGCCCTCATCAGAAATCCAATTATTGTGTCCTTTGCTGCTCCAATTATTGATATATTCAGCTTCGCACGGAGATAATTGCTTAGACATTGATTTCTTTTACTTGGATTTGTGAAATTCATGCAAACTTCTTTCCTATTAATGGTACCCAAGTCTGTCCTTTTCCAGTTTGTAAGTATCTATTCATGTGACACGCTGGATAAGATGATGTCCGAGGGTTAACAAATACTCGTTTATTATACAGATCTTTTCATAAAAAAAATATAGTCAAGGAGTTTTCATATAAAATTCTAAATTTCTAAATGCTTCCGTAATCCAAAAAAATAAAAAAAAAAATTGAAAAAGAAAACATCTTCTCTCTTTCAAAAGAGCTTTCGATCATTTGACAATGAATTTCATATTGTGTCAAAAGCATTTTCCAGTGCAAGTACAATGAATGGGTGGAACAGATTAAGCACTTTTGACACTTGCGTGGATTGTATATATTGGAAAATGAATAACAAAACATTGAAAGATAAACATAAAAAGATATTTGGTCACTTTATTACCTTTGAATTACTGATTAAAAAAAAAAAAAAAAAGAAAAGAAAAAGCATATTACAAGCAAATAATTTGTAAAAGCAAAAATTTATGTCTATCGAACCTGAAGCTGCAACTCGAAAAGCCGAGCTTCTTATTGTTCTGAATGAGAATTTAACCTAAATATCAAACAATTTCAGTATCCACAAATCGCTAGCCATATCAATTCATATATTTGCTTCGAGTTCATGGATTGCTTGCAATCTCATATTCCACCTTGATGGTACAAATTTTCAATCCGATTATTTCTATAAATTTATTTAAATGTGGCGGGCTGCTTCAATGAAAATAACAAGCACGCCTCTGCCAATTGAAACCACAATCCCCGAACGCTGAAGTCGATTTCACATAACTAGAATTGGATATTGCTGGAGAAAGTCTGTCCAAATCGCCAATTCGACGGCACAATGTCCTGGAAAATTCTCGTTTCTCCGTCAGTTGTTGTGAACTTGAATGATAGAGATTGGCCATCAAGATAAGCATTGGATTGCCAATTGGCTCCCCAGTTTCTTGACATTGCCATCCAATTTGTTTTCGACCCTTTGATGTATGCACACTTAATGGATCCTGCCCCAGCCACATTGGAAATCAATACAAGCTCAAAATAATCTCTTCCGTTAATGCTGAATCGGACTCCCCCTCGCTTCTTGCATGGAACCCTGTTCCATAAAATCCCAACAACATAAGGTAAGTTATTGCTCTAATCAGCACTGCTGGTGATTGAAATGATGAACATGATAGAAAATAGAGTTACGATTAATACCTTTGGAACAAAACGGGGACGATCCCACCTCTGTAAATACCAATCTTTTGCCATCCTGGTTGAGCCATATCGAAATGCTGCAGAGGAGGATTGCACCAGCCGCCATTGTTGTTTGGAAGAGCAAAGTTAGGAGGGCAAAAGTTCGTAGCAGTAATAGTTACAGACGCCCCTTTCATGCACCATTTGGGATCAGCTTCATAATCACAAGTGATTCTGTAGCATTGCCCGCATGAAGCTCCATCGTTGAACAATGCAGTACTCAAAGCTGCAGTGCTAGTTCCATACCCAGCTGAATACAAGTTTCCATACCCGCAAGCTCCACCTATAGCCAAGTAAAGAAACCAATTGTTTGTAAAAATCAGTCTGATTTTGCGATCTTAGAAAGTTGAAAAAGTTTTTGATTGTTAAATTTAAATACCCATTGTTCCTGAGGCATCGCGTCCACCATAGAATGTAGCATGACCTTTAGTCAAACCCGAAGCGGAAAACGCTTTGACATTGATAGCAAAACAGGATAATTGAATCAAGATTGCGAACATAAAGAAAGTTTTTGCCATTTTTTAGCTAAAGCAGGAGACGACACAAACGAAAAGCAGATATAAGATTCACAGAAGGAAGAAGATTTTTGAGGATGGATTTACGTTTGTTGACCAATTGAATATCACATCTTGTTTAAATAAGGAATCGACTCTCCAATGCAAACCAGTTCACATGGGATGGCCGTAAGATGGGGGGAATTTAAAATATTTTAAATTTGAATTATCTCAATAAGACTGGAGAATTCTGATCCTCAATTCAATTATTCCCACGTTCTCTACTTCTTGCACATGCAATTCCCCAACCCAAAAGCCGTGGGTGGATAAAAAACCAGAAGCTTGTCGTTTTATGGATTCGTTTTGATGAAGTTGGTTAATTGTTATGATCTGAAGATAAAAAAACAGTTTATGACAGATTTTGTGCGGTAGAATATTTTATTGGATCCTATTATGCAAGTGCACATGGTTTTGCTTTGAGCACATGCATCAATGGCAGTATTGCTTTTTGTGTCATTATGTTCATGCACATGACACGTTCACATTTTGACAAATATGACACAGTTATGTTTAAGATTTAGGATACGCGGATAGAGAAGATTAAGATAATTGACAAAACATACGGATTATAATAATATGAAAAGATAAACTGTTGTAAATTTATATACATAAATATTTCATATATTATTTTATCATAAAATACATCTCAAATAAGATAATATGTATTTATTAAATAATAAAAATAAAAGATACAATAAATAATTTTAAAAATTATAAAAATTTATCATGCATGCAATTCATTTATTATTTCATTTAAAATTTATTTAAAATTATAACATTATTTTATTCAATAATATTAATCAATATATATAATTTTTTTTTTCTACACATCATATAAAATGACAAGTATCCTTCTATAGGGTTGGTAAGATTCATGAAGACTAAAAGCATTTTTTTAACCTCTTATCCTTTTCATTTCCTTTCTCCAATACAAGTTTAAATGAAGAAATTAAAATTAGAAAACGATTTAATTCATTTTAAATTACCCAATGGCTTCATGGAAAATAATGTGTTGTTATAGAATTTTTATTAATCCACAACAGTGTATATGCATAAAATATTTTAATGGAGTGAATATATTTAGATTTCATTTTAATCTTAATTTAAATATTACATTAAAACTATTGTTTTCCTCAAATGTTACTGTTTCTATTGTTGTGCATTATTCTACGATTGCGTTGTGTTTATCCGATTTCTTCGTTTTTAAGAGACCATCTCTGAGTTAAAAGACAAATCCTGTCAATTGGATCTACACATTTCGATTATTAAACTTGGAAACGAATGTATGTGATGAACGTCATGACAACACAGTCAAGCAAACACGAGGCAGTGCAAGTGTAGCGACATCATTCATGGTCGTGGACTTGGAAATTATTTTAAGTTTAAGATGCAAGATTCCATGCACCACCAACTGGCCGTGAGCAAACAATGTCTCCTGTGTCCTGTTCTCACAATAGGATAGAATTTATTAAAAGCAAGTTACAAACAATCATTTCTAGTAAGACAGCTCACGCATTCAATAACATGGTGGATTATTAGGTGTTTATGAAAGAGAGTAAATGATTTGGATTATATCATGCACTCGAAAGAATTTCCAGAATGGGAAAACTTGGATGGAATGAGTTGTTAACGTTCAATAAAGAACGAGGATGATGAATGAAAGTAAACATAATATTAGGTTGAAATCTATTTCTGTTAGTTCGAGATCCTATTTTCTTCGCTGCGGCTTCCTTCCATGATTGAAAGAGGAGAAATTTTGTTAATTAAGTGATGTTCATTACTTCCTGCGATAATCCATAGTTTTAAAATGTAAATTTTGAAACAACCAACCTCATGTAATTGGACAATGAAGCAAACTAATATTTAATAACTCCAATATCAGTACATAGTAGTTTCTAAACATTTACAAACACTGAACACTCTCATTTACAATCTCATATTTAACAAATACCCACTAGTAATTCTGTTCAAACAATTAGTGATTTCATTCCACAACAATCGTGAATTTAAAATTATAACAACTCAACTCTAATCATAAAAACGTACGAGGTCGAAGAAAAGCAATCGAGCTCCAGATTCCATCAGAAGACTGGTGGTTCCTACTAATTACCTATAGACAAAATGCTGACTATCTGTTGATTAATGCAATCTCTCTAACCCTGTGCTGCTCATAGGCAACTGATATGATGTCACCAAGGTTGAGAAGCCTAATAAAAAACAACCTTCTTCTCATGCAACATGCATAGA
>JAWDEX010000003.1:1908921-1924910 GCA_035221805.1 Trichilia hirta | reverse complement strand
CACAGAAGAAAGACGATAAAAGATGTATTTACATTTCTTTGAAAAGTTGAAGATCACATCTTGATTACATAAGGAATCGACTCTCAAATGCAAACAAGCTCACATGGGGTGGCTCTAAGAAGGGAGAATTTTAAAATACTTTAAAAAATTGAATTATCTCAACAAGACTGAAGAATTCAATTATTTCCACGTTCTCGACCTCTTGGCTCTTGCACATGCAATTCCCCAACCTAAAAATAGTGGATGGATCAAAAACCAGAAGCTCATTGTTTTATGGATTCTATGGTTAATTGTTGTTATTTGAAGATAAAATGATTACTGTTAATGACAGATTTTGTGTGGTAAAATATTTTGTTGGATCCTTTAATACAACTGCACATAGTTTTGCTTTGACCCCATGATATCAAATGGCAGCCTCTTCTGTGTCATATGCTGTTGCACAACACATTCACATTGGGACAAATATGAAAGAGTTACAGTTAAGATTGAGGATCTGATGATAGACATAATTAACAAAACACAGCCATACAGAAAGAGAGTAAATAATTTGAAGAATTTACAGAATGGGGAAACTCGTATGTAATGATTTATCAACATTCCATAAAGAACAAGGGTGATGAACGAAAGTACTCCTAATATTAGGTTGACTCTATTTCTGTTAGTTGGAGTTTCTTTTTTCTTGTCTATGGCTTCCTCCTATGATTGAAAGGGGTATTAATGCTTAAGTAATTATTTTCTGCGATAATTATTTTCTGCGATTTTTTAAATGTGAATTTTAAGCTACTTATCTAATGGAATTGATGATAAATCAAGCTAACTAATACTAAATTACTCCAGGGCACATTATAGTTTCTAGACATTTCGCATTCAAAAACACTCTCACTCTCATTTATATCTCATATTTCCCAATTACCTACTAGTACTTCTACTCAGCAATTAGTGATTTTATTCCACAACAATTGTGAAATAAAAATTCTATCTCAACTCCCCACTAAACGTAAAAACATTCGAGGTCAAAGAAAAGCATTTGAGCTAGAGATTCCATCAGAAGACTGCTGGTACTAATTACCTATAGATGAAATGCTGACTTTCTGTCGATTAATGAAATCTGGTGTCGACGTGGTCGAGAAGCTCAATCAAAAACAACCTTCTTCTCATGCATAATGCATAGAGACAAAAAAAATAACATATAATCTAAATCGCATATTCATCAGAATTAAATGATGCATAAAATAAAAAATACTCGGGAACTTTTGGAAGCAGCAAAGGTAACAAAACTGTGGACGCGTCTGCAACAATAAATCATAAAGGCACCACTCTTAAAAATCATCGTCCTCCTCCTCTGCAATATGCTTTGCAAGTTCTTGCTCCTGCTGTTGCCTTTCTCTTCTCTTCTCTGCACTCTCATTGTCCTTGTGTGTATTTGGTGGGAACCACAATGCCCGAACTGCTCCATTGTGCATGTAAAGACAGAAGGCAATTCTTGAGTTAAAGGCAATTTGAGGCTCATTTGCAGGATAGATGTCCACAGTGTCCTTGGACACCATCCACTCGTTTGCATGATCCAATCTGGCATCAATCACACCATCACGAATAGCCTTGGCTACAATTCTTTCAGCATCTGCAACTGGGTTTGAAGAGTCCAACCTCAACCTTTTAGCAACATCAGCAAGCAAGAGGCAGGAATAAGAGATGTTGATGTGCATAACCCAATCTTAATGACATTATGTTGCAGCCAAACAATCAGGTTGTGTGTCCTGTCATTATTGAATAAAACTTTTTCCGCAACCACCCTAAACAGTTCCAAGTCACCAATTCATACAGCCTGGAAAGTTTAAGCATCACATAGTTACAATATTCTTCTATTACCAGAATTAATAACAGACTAACAATGCCCATCTTGGCTTGGTCAACACTAAAGAAATGCAACCGAACTAACTGTTTCAATTTTATTATATATATTGGTGTTTGTAGGAGTGTGAGTGCATGCATGCGCATTCAAGGATGACTTAAGTTTGTGAGCTCGAAATACAGCCTCAAACCCTTTTTCATTCCCTTTTGCATAAGGACTGTTCTCTCAGGAATCTCTCCCAACAGTAAGCAAATCAATATAGCCCACTTGTTACATCGAATTCAGAAACCTCCAGCTGCAACAGAGGCCTTCCAAGCAGCCTGAAGAAGACTCTCTTTTGCATTGGCATACTCCAACTGAATTGTTCAAATCTTACCAACGTAAAACAGATATATACAGAACCGCAGAAAAAATAATTGAAATCAACATCCTGTAAATGTACACACACAGCCATTTCCAGACACCATCAATTACAAATTATGTGAATGTAACAAACAAACAGGGTAACAAGTAAGAGATTACAAATGCAATGGATTTAAGGCCAAATCTAGGTTCAAGTAGATAGCTATATAAAAGGCATTAAAACTCACCCTTTCTGTACCCAATTACAAATGTGATGCAGCACAAAAATTATAATCCAAGGGAAAAGCCCCTTCATTCTATGAGTAAACTCTAAGTCTAGATATTACAAAATGCCCAAATAATACAATAACGTGCCTGCTGATTTGAGTGTGCTTCAAATCGTGGTGCTTTAGATCTTAGCTTCTCAGCCTGATCATAATCGTTATTATGGAGGTAATTACAAGTACAAGGTTCAGAAGTGTTTCCTGCATAAACCCATTAAACCACATGTCAGTGTGTTTCAAAATCCCAAACGCTGAAGACCCATAAGTAACTTGATAACAAACCTGAGCCAGTTCATCATGGCGCAATGTGACAATATGATGTAAAGCAAGAAAGTTGCTGAAGAGAAGATTAGGATAATTTCATCAGAATGTATTGCACCATATAAATGTTATACAAACACATACACTACCTAATGCAGGGTGGACAAATTCATAGACTGCAATTAGAAAGAAAAACATCAAGGTAATGAGTTGCTCACCCACAAATTTCAGCAACATCACCAGTGAGCTCATCACTATATGATAGTAGATGTACAATCTAGCTGCTAGAACATTGACAGTTCTTCTGTTTAGGTTCTTGAATCAAACAATACTTGCAGAGGAGCAAGCTTTGGCCTGAGACAGAAAATATGAAAGTGACTTTACATAAGAACAACTTGATGGTTTCAGTCCAAAATGGGGTGTACCTAAGACATTCTTAAATTAAGACCAACCTCGTTGTACTTTTCTGATCAATCAGAAAAAGAAGCAAAGCAAGTAGCAGTAGATCTCAAGCTCTGGCAACACGTATTTTGCTGGGGTTTGAGCAGCAGATGTAGCTGTATCAACTTCCATGTCATGGTCATCCTCCTGCAGACATTATTAAGAAGAGTGCAGAATACAAGATTATAAATTTTCACAAGGAAAGATCACAGAGGCACGAAATAATGAACAATAACGTAAATAGATCCTTTTTATTATCTAAAATATGCAACAATAATGAATTCAATGCTTCCAAAGTATGCAAGTTCTCATTAAAACACAATAGCCTAAAGAAAAAGATATGGTCCAAGTCAATTCAAGTGTTCTAATTACTAACTCGCCAATCCCTCCATTACACATCTAAGAATCGACATAGTGTTGTATCATATACGCAAATGTAGCTAGCTAAACCCTTTTCAACTCTGTACAAAGAACACATACGAAAATTCAAAAATTCAACGGAAATTCAAAAAATCACCTCAGGATGATATGGAGACAATTGGGCATGCGCATCGTAATTAGGGAGAAGAGCAAAATCGAGAAATGCAGATAGCATCGGAGCCGTGAGCTTCCGCCTCAGTCCCACGGTGAGGCGAATGGCACGTGAGATTCGGCGAATCTCCTTGGAGAATGAACCAGTTTCAATGATTGATGATATCTCCTTCAAATCTATATGCACAAATTAAACAAATTATTTTACCCCTGAAACCCTAGAAATTTTGTAACTTCAAATCAAATTGAATTATCGATTCTAACACTGCAAGGTTGAATGCACAGCCAGTTTGATGATCAAACTGGTCTTTCATCTCCACTTCTTGAATCACTTAGTAAAGGCTCAGGAAATTAGCCGAGAATAAGATTTACAGCAGCATAATTCAGGAAAACTCCCCACTAATCCTGAAGCAACTCCGGTGGAGAGTACCTCTGGGGTTTGAACTATGAAGCTGCATGCATTACCCGGTAAATCAGAATTTAGTTTCACTCTACAAATTTACTGTGAGGATTACGAAAAAGGATAAAAAGTGCCATATAGATTTCGTACTTAGTCCCGACGAGTTAACGATCATCAAGTGCGCGTTGCTTACCCTTGGCATTTGAAAAAAAATAACAGAGAAGAGTACCTTTTATTTTAGAAAAATTGACATTAGGAGCCAACTTTTTTTCCCTTGATTTTTAAAATAATCATACTTAAAATAATTTTTTAAATTTAATTAAGAATATAATATTTAAACAAATTTAAACTCACATTCTTTTTGTACTGATTTTTAAATTTATAATTTAAACTATTTTTTAGATTGATAATCTATATTAATTTCGATAATGATATTTTAAATTAATTTTAAGAATTATAATTTATACTAATTTTGAGAATTATATTTTAAACTAATTTAAAAAAGTAAAATATTTAAACTGTTTTTGAGAGTTATAATATAAATTAATTTCTAAAATTGTAATTTAAACTAATTTTAAGAGTTATAATTTAAATTAATTTCTAAAATTGTAATTTAAACTAATTTTAAGAGTTATAATTTAAATTGAGTTTGATAGTAATATTTTAAAAGTAAAAATTTAACTGAGTTTTAGACAATTTATTTTTAATAAAACTTTTTTAATGAAAAAAATCATTCATTCACAGTTAATTTGTTATTTTTTAATATTTAAACTATTACACAACATCTAAACTTTTATAGATATACTACAATCAATTGGTTTATACCACCAAACACCAAAAATGAGTTTAAAAATTTGAGAATTGAGTTTAAGAGAATGAGAAAAGGAAAAGGTGAAAATATTAATCTTTTAATTATTTTTTGTATTCAGAAACTGTAAAATAAATTTATCCAAATATTATATTTTAATTAAATTTAAAAAATTATTTTAAATACAGTTATTTTTAAAATTAAGGGTAATATAACATCAATTTTCTTTTATTTTAACTAATCATTTTACAAAGCAGTAATTTACACCCTTAAAACATAATTATCTGAACTTCACTTCAAACTCCCGTTGTGTTATAAAAAAGAATACACCGCATTAAGATAAAATTACATTATTTTCAAATTTTGATATAGGAAAAGTTTTGATTTGATTCTTCGTTTCTGTTAGAACATATATATACATACATCATTGTTGAATAAAACGTACATTTGTTTATGGTGAGTTTCAGCACATATACATTCCATCCAGCCCAATCAAGGGCAATCATATGCCATGGATTAAGACAAATTGCAAACACAAATCAAAGAATGCACTGACTCGGTCAAGACAGAAAGTTAAAACGAGTTGTACAAACATCTCATTCTAATTCTGCAACAAACAAAAAAGATGCTGCCCTAACAGGGGTTTAAACTACAAATACTATATCAATATCCTAAAGTTAAAGCACTTAGAAGAGTCCAGGATTTAAAAAAAAAAAAATTAAAAGGATAATTAGACATAAAATGGATAAGGGAAAACTTCATCATTTGCATCGTGCAGTCTCATGCAGCTGCTTGGATCGGCCAACTTGATCTATTGCCACGACCCCTTCCACGGCCTCCCCTCCCACGGCCACGACCTATCAATAAGCAAACTCATTTCAGCACAGTACAAAACACATCTCTGAACAATTTGGGGGGCAAATAAAAAGCTTAGAAGAAAAAAATAAAATAAAAACAACAGCAGCCATTTTGTTTTGCCTGCCTAACAGTGGACCTGGTTACAAAGTTCCAGGATATAAAAGGTATGAATAGTTACTCCAAACCAAAAAGGTAAAAACATGGCAAATAAAATTAGGAACTAAGTGTTAGTGAAATGAATGGCAAACGATGCTCTCTGGTAACCACTCCTCTTGTATCACAAATTTCATCCCACGAGAGACCAACAAGTCTATTATAAGTAAAAAAGTTTTCTTGTACCACAAATCAATGGTCACGCTAAGGGGAAGCAACTTCAATCATCATTAGTTTTCCTAAGGCTCCAATTTCTTAGTAATTTGTAAACCTACAACACTAGTATATATTCCAACGGGTACACAAATCACAAATTATAGAAAGGAGCACTAGCAAGTATCCCTGAAAAAAAAAAATTGTCAAGAATAATCCTGATCAAATCCACTTCCACATTGAGAAATAACAAGCCTAGATTATTGCTGGTGAAAAGTGTCCTTGTACAGTTATAAATCCAAGGAACTTGACCCTCAAAATAATTTGTAAAGCAAAACATGGGGTAAAGGGCCCTACCACCTTGAGCAGGTGCTTCGTAATTGTAGCCTCCATCCTGCTTTGCATCAAAATGAGGTCCATTATATCCTCCTCTCCCACGGCCACGGAAACTACGTCCTCTTCCTCGACCCCTACCTCTGGCATAGCCCCGATTATTGCGATCCCAACCACCATCTTCATACTCATTAGAGACAAAGCCATTACCTGGGACACCGGTGTAAAAAAAAATAAAAATAAAAAAATAATAAACACCAAGATCAGAGCAAAGCCAGCAACTGAAATTGGGGGGGCCAAATTGTGAGCATAAAATAATCAGGAAAGCTGATAATAAACAGACAAACACAAAAATCACTCTATTTCTCGAAACAAAAACTGTATTCACAATTACCAATCCACTTTACTGTAGCTATACAACAATATTCTCGGACATAACTTTAACAACTGAGGATGATATTTCTTCAGATAAAACTATTACCAGTAATTTCAAACAAACCATGCAAGAACTGAAAAGACAAATGATTCCTATGGAAAGCATCCAAAACAAATGCTTGAATGTGTGCATAAGCGTGCGATACAGGAGAATTCAACAGTGAAGACTGATTATCAAATTCCAAGGAAAACGTACCTCTTCCTCTTGACCTTCCTCTACCACTCCGGCCCCTGCGCGGGCCATTAGGTGAGCCCTCTGCAACACAAAGAAGAGCTTAATAAATGCAAACACTGGTACTTTAGAATAGTGCATTGGCCATTAGACATGGGAATACCTGCGTCATAATCAAATTCCATAGATGGCTTAACTAGTTCAGCAGGCAGTGGAGGCTGATACCTGAAGGAAGCAGTAATAATCAGTGATGACCACTCTCCATTGGTAAAATCACACTCAATAACTTTAAAGCATGACAATCATGAAGATAAAATGACAGTGAATCTAGGACCCTAACGTATGGCCTAAGGCAATTTGCCTAAGTTACTAATCCAGATTGAAACCAAGATATCCAGCTAAAAACTAACACTGAAAGCAATCCTCACTGAACTCTGAGCTAACCTCAATATTTAGAAAACATAAAGACTTATCAAGCGTGTGATGTATACCGATCTAGTTTCAAATTTGAGAATCTCACAAAAATCAAAGCTAAATCCCAGCGAGTAAATAACAAAAGAAAAAATCTCCCAGGCATGATGTATGCAACACAAATCCCACAAATCAGCTCAAGATTCCATTCTCTCTTGCAACTCGGATATGAACCACACAAAAACACTCGTAATTGCACTATTAAAATTAAAAATTAGTAAAAAGTTACCAGTGCAAGCTTACCCAACAGAGGATGTATTCAGTTCCTTATTTGAAAGGGTTATTGTAATCATTGACACATGCCTTGTGGTTTCCAAACTGTGGTAACAAAAAAATGCAGCAAAGAACACTATATATAATAATAAAAGATAAAGAGGAAATATATTGGCATGCAACAGTTTTAGTTGGAATAAAGTTAAGACTGCTCTTACGGAAGGAGGCCTTCCTCCAAAGGTTCCCACATGTCAGTTATATCAGTGGATCCAATAACTGTATTCTGATGTAGGCCAACAATTCGTCTCTGCATTAGAGTAGCAAGGTTCAAATATTAAGCCCCATGAAATCACTAATAAACCACCTAAAACATGGCCTGGACTACTGATTGGGAAGGAATGAAGGATAACAAAATACCTTTATTAGCTCCACTATGGTTACAGTCTTATTGATGGCCCTTCCCATTGCCTTGAATACAATTTCATTTGAACCTTTTTCCTGCAAAGAAATGTAAGATAACAAGATGACAAAGATGAAAACAGTAGAAAGTTACTAAAATAATAACAACTGACACAAATTGTTTCTTCTACAACTTCAACAAAAAAGAACTTCTATCACTCAAGTCACATGGCCACATCACATTCCAGTACTTTTTACGCTGGTGGTAGAACACAAATGATTTACAAAAATACTACGAACAAAAAGTTGTAGAAGAATGTAGTATCAAATATCAATATTAGATGTTTGACCATCTAAGCAATTCGTTATACGACACACTTCATTTACAGCATTAAATATTTCCTTCTTCAGCCAGAGAGAACTTTAAAGAGTGCATAAAACTATATAGGCATCCCATTTTATGGTTGTTCACAAAGTATCCCTGAAAAGGTAATCACTCCTAAGTCTTATATAGTGATCCTTCTACACATAGACCTGCCCAAATAATCTCAACTTCCCTAGTCACTATTTCATTAACTCAAGCAACACTAAATGCAGTTTTAAAACCCAAGCTCAACCTACCCCATAAACTTGCATTCAACTACTCAAAAAATTCATCATGTTTCTAGAAACTGTTTCTTTCCATCAGTCGAGGTATGGACAAGTCCATCCTTAACAAAGAGAAAAATAAAAAAAATGAAGTAAAATGAACCAAAAAAATTTAGCTAAACACATATAGCATGAGAAAAAAATAATTAAAATAAACCTGAAGCAGACTCATAGCATAAGTTATATAGCTGCGCATCCTCCCTTGACTTGTAATCCGAATCTCATTCTCGTCAATTGGTGCCTCTGCTTTTGGCTTCTCTACTCTGTGGTACCGATCCATCTTTCTTCACTGAACACAATGTTGAGAAAAAAAAAAAAAAAAAAAAAAAAAGAAAGAGCATAAAAGACGATAAAGTGAATTGGTAAAACCCCGTGAAATGAAAGCATACTATTTTTAATTGGTCTGAGAGGTGGCTTATTTTGATTCAGTCAACGTCATCCATTTCTATTCTATTGTTGATTCATTGCACGTCTCCTTCTCTTTATAAATTTTCCAGAACGGTAACAGCATACACCATTTATCGATTGTTTAATTGGATTGGATAATTATCATATCAGCTGGACTGGACTGGAACTGGTTGGCAAAAACATATTACAACCAAATATACGCAGAAATTAACAATACCTAACGGACAAGTTCAATAACCAATTAAAACGACGCTAAACGATTGTTTTCAACAGAAGAAGATTTCTAGTCTTCTGTTCAGTTCAAGAGTAAACCCAAGCTTCAAAATGAACTTTGAAAATCCTAAACGAGCTCTCATCGCAATTTTCTTTATTTAATGAGTATGTTCAAAATGGAAAGCATGAGCCACACCAAAGACAGAACAATATCTCAAATCAAAGAAACTGGGCATATGCTGAGTTGAATGCATCAGTACTGAAGAGAAAAGCAGCAATCTTCTGAGGGTGTGGCCAGCTTCCTACCTCTGAATGGATTTCCAACCCTTTATCCATTTAATTACCTGCAAACTTCACCAAACTCTATGTAAGAAGTACTTGTGGTAATTATGCTATCGTGTATCGTATCACTACGGTACAACAAACCTTAAATTTAACATTGAGTTTAAAATGGCTTATTCATATATATGAGTAGATGTATGATACCATACATTTAACAACTGCATGTGATGTTGAGATTTCGAAAATAAATGCATTAAATGTTTGTCATTATACAGAATTTGCAGATTACAGGTAATCGAAAGTGGTATTCTTTGTTCTTCCAATCCTCCCTCTTTGCATGTCAATTGAAGTCATCTACAACAATTATTTTGCGTATTTTATATCGGTTTTTTGGACTTCTCGCTCGCCCCACAAGGACTTTCATGCAGCCTTCGTAACATCTCTGCTTGATCTATTGTACTTCATATGACTCTTAACAAGCTGTCCAGCTGCAAGGGCAGACATGAGAGATAACTCTCCAGCTAGAACAGAACCAGCAATAATGGTGGCTAATAGCCTTGCATTTGCTCCGGGTGACTCTTTGCTGGCACCTTTGACCCCAAGTAGGTTCAAACATGCTGACTGAGATGCAAGCTGTGTACCACCCCCAACCGTACCAACCTGAAAGGACGTATCAAATAGTAATATGAGAATTTAGGCAATTCACGCAGTATCTCAAACATCCTTCAATAGGTCAGTTCCTAATAATAGCTTAGATATGGATTTGAATTTCGATTGCACAAAATAGCATCCAGCACATCGGAAAACATTATTTCTGACTTCAGTTGTATGTGATGTAAATACTAGAACCACAATCCGTATGTACGTCCATAAGGCTGCAACTTGAGTTAGTTTAAATAATCAGATCATTAAAAACTTAAAAAGTAAAACGACTACCTCAATAGAAGGCATAGTGACAGAAATGTGAAGGTCCTTGCCATCATTAACCGCTTCCATCATAGTGATGCAGTGAGAACTTTCTACATTTTGAGCAGGATCTTGGCCGGTGGCTAAGTAGACAGAAGTAACGATGTTGCTGGCATGAGCATTAAAGCCACCGAGAGCTCCAGCCATGGCAGATCCAGTAAGGTTCTTGAGCATGTTCAGCTCAACTAAGGCTTCCACATTTGTCTTCAATACCTTCCTCAACACATCACCCTTAATTATGGCCTCACAAACCACAGATTTGCCCCTTCCTTCAATCCAGTTTACAGCCGCCGGCTTCTTGTCAGAACAAAAGTTACCTGATTTGCAAAAGGGTTAGTTAAAATGAAGGCCAAATTCAACTACTTTATACAAATCAGCCAAGGCCAAATTTGATTACTTTAGAAAAATCTGTCAAAATAGGTGAGGACTTTACCAGAAATCCCAATGACATCCATTTCAGGGAACTCAGCCTGGAGGAAATCCAAAACATTTTGGACTCCTTTGGAAACCATGTTCATCCCCATAGCATCACCAGTGCTGCAACAAAACCTCATGTAGAGATTTTTACCAGCAATTGCACATTTGATGCTTTGAAGTCTTCCAAATCTGCTTGATTTGTTGAAAACCACAGATAAAGTATCGAAATTTGCAGAATCCTCCAAGAATAACTTCAACTCAGCAGCTCTTTTTGCCGTTCCGAATCTAACAACAGGAGCTCTAGTCATCCCATCTCTCAACAAAACACTCGTTGCTCCACCGGACATATATATGGCTTTACAGCCCCTATTCATACTTGCCACCAAGCAGCCTTCTGTCGTTGCCATGGGAACCGAAAACTCCTTCCCGTCAAGCAACAAAGGCCCGGCAATTCCAACCGGAATCTGCACATATCCCACCGGCATCTCACAACACTGCCCTAAAATTGTCTCGTAATTAAAACCCTCCAAAGGCAAACCAGACAAAGACTTCCCAGTCACTCTCTGTAACGCCTCCCGCCTAATTGCCGCCGCCCGCCTGCAATCCCCCAATTTAGATTCCAAAGAGTAAGACGGCGTCTTACCATCCACCACAGACTTTATCATATCTTCATCATCTTCAGTAGTAAACGACACCGTATTTGGATCATGATCGATTAATTTCACAGCCTTAGGCTGTGGCGGCAGCGATGGTCGCGAAGTGATCACAGTGGAGCAATCTAGGGCTTCACCGCATGGTAATTTCCTAGAATCTTGCGTAAGCATGATGCGTGAATCGTCTTCCTCTTCTTCCAACGTCCACATGTCAGCAGACGGACGGAGAATAGACTGAATAAAATCGATGCCGAAGAATCCCATGAGATAAATACAAGAAGCAACGAACGCTACGATTGCCCCCATTTCGTAAAGTGTAACGACGTGTAATGGCGTATAGTTACGAATCTTCTCACGCCAACGAGAAAGCAAGTAATAGACGACGGTAAAAAAGAGCGTGAAAAACACGGCATTTACCATATATAAAGGAAGCGGCAGCGCATCGGACGGCGGTTTAGCGTTTGTTTCGTCATCTACAGTTTTGGTATGAATAGGTTTTGCCATTAATCGCCGGCGTACCTCCATTTCGCAGTGGTTGCTGTATCGTCGGATCGCGGCAGATCAGACGGCGGAGAGATAAATGTAGGGAGCTTTTAATTCTTTTTTAGTATTATCGTTGTCTTTTCTGATGAAGAAGCGGGATTTCGAGCGGGAATATTTATAGGAAAGTCGATTGGGTGGGGTCCACACGTTTAGCAAGTACGCACCATGAGACAGATGCTTGGCACGTGTCGGAACGCGAAATTGTTAAGAGTTTAGTCAAAGTTTCCAAATGATGCGACTGCTTGTTCCTTTCTCATCAGTCTCATACTTGACAATTTCGGGTATTTGCCTAAAATTTATAAAAATTTTAAATTCTATTAACAATCTTAAATTTTTCTCCATAAATGTTTCTATGTCACTATTATGAAAAAAAATTAGTTAACATGAACGTATTGTATTATTTATGTATTCATTAATTTAATTCATTTATTTACTTACTATTAAATTTACTTCTTTAAACTATATATATGATATAATTTTATTGAATAATCTTGTCAAAATTATTTTATTTAAATTTTTATTTATTATTAATGTACTTTACAGACACTATTTTATAATAAAATTGGATGTATTTTTCATGTTTTTATGAGTAGTAAATTTATTAAAAATTAGGTTAAAGAAGCTTATTAAAATAAAATGGTAGTACTTTTCTGACCATGTAATATTTTTATAGACTTTGAAATAAAAAATTGAATAGTATAAATAAAATAATTATATATATACACACATACACTCTCATTGAGCTAATTAAGTGGCCAATCTTATTTTTTTAATATAAAATTGATCAATCTTATTGTATTGTAATAGGATATCATGAAATTCTTTAAGAAAAATATATATATATACTGAAAATGGAATTGCTAAATATCATTTACGCCATTAATAAAAATTAGTTATTTTGATTTTATATAAAAGATTGGTTTATTTTTAAAATATGGATGTGTTTGGTAAATTGATTTACAGTCGATTTATAAAAATAAAAAAAAAATAAAGAGAATTTTATTGATGTTTTGTGAAAAATGGCTTTTTCATAAAAATTTATCACATTTTTTTATTATTTTTTAAAAAATAGATTACATTTGGGACTTTAAGTCCATCACATTATTAAATTTTAAGACGATGATAACAATTTAAAATTTGCGGGTCAAATATTTAATGCGATAGTTTATAAACCTCGAAGATCACAACCTAAAATATTAAAAAATATATATATTTCTCTTTTTTAAGCTATTTCTCGTTACCAAAAAATCGTTATAATTATTGGTAGATCTATTGCAGCATTTAGTATTCGAATTAAATGAAAAAAAAAATAAAATAAAATATAGCACTTATTTTTGGAGAACACGATAAATTAACTAGTTATATATATTTGTGTATGTGATTTGATATTGTAAGAAAGTTAAGGCTGATGAATTAGTTCTGATGCAAGAAGAGATTAATTAATTATAATATATATACTCACATATAATATTAAGCAATATTATATGATTAATAATTAAATGGCTTAATTGATAAAATATATGATAATTAATTAATTATAAACAAGTTGGCATTCAAACAAAGATCAACTAAATGATAAATCAAGAACTATTAATTAAAGTCAATAAAATAAATTTCACAAGTTTATACAATTTTTATTTTAAAACCCTAAAAGTCCAATTCTTTGTTCTCTGTAGGTTTGCACTTGGTTCTGTAATTCGTTAGACAAGATGAATCTAGGCACATGAAAGTCTGCAAACCAGTTGCTACACAGACAGTATAGATATATATTCTATTTACCTTTGACGTTAATTTGAATAAAAACTAATTATGCATACAAGAATTATATACATATATCTTAAAAGGATGCATCCGTGATATTGTCAGCATTATCATGCATGCATGTCTTGTACTTCATTCGATAATGGAGGTGATGTTAATGAACTTCATTACATTAATTTCATGACCACCGCGAGTATAATTAAAAGGTTATATGAGTGTAAAATTGCTTATTATTTATAAAATATTAATACTTTTTTTTTTATATTATTGGAATTTAAATAGTAACAAAACTAATATTCAATCTCATGATTCAAACTACGTTCGAAAATTAACACTTATATATTATATCATATATGTTGTTAGCTTAGCTACAAGCTTAAGCAACAGTAATATTATTAATTAATATATTTTTTATTTGTTAAGTCATCATCCAGCTGTTAATTTGAGATTGAATATATAAAAATATGTTATAATTGTTTGGTCTGAAGCGGTAGGGGACTTTTTAATCTGTTGTATTTAGAAATAGAAATATTGGGATATGTATGTTATGATATGGATATAACTACGTACAACTCATCACGCATACATGCTTGTATTTATTTATTTACTTTATATAAAGAATGATATATAACTAACCAGAAGATGATTAATTATATCAAGGCAGAGGATGATGCATGATGATCAAGTTATGTTTATATGCAAATGAAGTAAGAGTTACCAAAATTTACTAGCTTAAATATTGATGAATAATGTCAATAGTAATAATATATAGAAATTTTAAAAGTTACATATATATAGATATTGATATACAGGGGCAGTCTGTAGGCCAATATAGGTATAAAATTTTTAAAATTATAACATTTCTCTTGTTGATTTAACAATCTTTTTTTTTTTTTTTACTCCGTTTTATATCTTCTCTTCATATTAACCTAGTTTTTTAATTTTTATATATTAGTTCTCTCTCTCTACAAAAATTTTTATATATCTTTATCACAACTTTCAATATTCATATATTTGATGGTATAAGGTAAAAGTGAAAAAGAGATTATTTTATTATTTTATATAACCATTGGTCATTGTTTATTAAATAAGAAACAAGAAAAAAATCATCTACAAATAATTGTTGAGAGAAATGAAAATTATAAACAGAAAATTAGGGGAAGGAAAACGTTGTAAGAATCATGGTGATGAAAGAGAAAATCAGTGTGTAAGGATAAAAAAGATCGAGAAAACATGATAACTATAGTAATCTTTGAACGTAATTATTATTTTATATTTTACAAGACTAAGGCTTCAATAAAAGTTTATTTCGTACATATTCTTTCAATAATTTGATGTATGTAATATAATTTTTACATGTTTTATAAGTATAAATAAAAATTTATGAATATAAAAAAAATAAAATACATAAAATATGTGATAATTATATGATACCATCACAAAATTAATATATAAAATTTGTACAAAATTTTAGTATCTTTAACATTATTAATTTTACAAATATCAAAATTTTATCAATATGAAAACAAACATACATACATAGTCAATAAATAAATATTTACTTAAATAATGTACTAAGTTAATAATTTTGATAAATATATCGTATAATAATTTTTTTAAAAATTGGGTTATAATAAATATTGATGTCTAAATTTCTCGGGAATGAAAAATTCAGCATATCACATATATTTACTGTCACAATCAATATAAAATCTCTTCGGGGACTACCTGAAATCACAAGAATATGAGATAGGAGTGAAGTCAGATCTCCGACGAGTAAACTCTGACGCTCAAGTCAGAAAATAGAGCATGATCAAATAAAAAGAGGGAAAATAGGAGAATTTGAGTGTTTTACCAACTCAGGAGACTGGGCTCGGAAAATGGTCGTGAGTGTAATTTCTCTCTCAACTGTTGAAAGATGATCTCCCTTAGAAATTCTCTCTCTAGAAAAAAAAAAGAAAAAAAGTCCCTCTTCATGATTGCTTTCACCCC
>JAWDEX010000003.1:1890916-1903768 GCA_035221805.1 Trichilia hirta | reverse complement strand
AATCGTCTCAACTTCCCTAATCACTATTTCATTAACTCACGCAACACTAAATGCAGTTTTAAAACCCAAACTCAACCTACACCATAAACTAGCATTCAACTACTCTAAAATTCGCTCAAGTAACTGATTATTTCCATCAGTCGAGGTATGAGCGAGTACGTCCTTAACACAGAGAATACTAAAAAAAGGAGGAAAATGAACCACAAAAATTTAGCTAAAAACATATAACACGAGAAAATAATTTAAAAAAATTGGGAGATTTTTTTTTTTTTTAAAATAAACCTGAAGCAGACTCATAGCATAAGTGATATAGCTGCGCATCCTCCCTTGACTTGTAATTCGAATCTCATTCTCGTCAATTGGTGTCTCTGCTTTTGGCTTCTATACTCTGTGGTACCGATCCATCTTTCTTCACTGAACACAATTTTAAAGTTCCAAAAACAATATGAGCGGAAGAGACATATATTCAAGATAAAAACTAAAAAGACCTTTCTGTGGGTTAGATTCGATCTGTGGGTTACCTTACTTGAGGATAAAGAGCCCTCTTCTACGGCTTCGTTCTTCTATTATGGCCTAGCCTGTTACTGAGATTTCGCCTGCTTTATATACCTGCATACGCCTTCTAAAACTACCTTTATCCGGTCGAACCGGGTTGTATCCCACGAACCGTACTGATTCCAATCGATGCCTTATTTAACCTTCTTTTTTTTTTTTTTGCTAAAAAATCTGAAAATATGCGGTAAAATGGTATCTATTTTCTTTTTCAAAATTTAACAAACACGTAAATTTCAATTGTTGTGTTTCATTTTGCCTCTTTCAATTTGTTATTTTTTTCTTATTCAAATCGTTCTTTTTTCTAAAGAGACATAATCAAGAATATAATATCTTGAATTAATACTCAATAATGATTACGAAAAATATTTAATTTATGTTTTTTAAAAAATAATTATTAACTATGTCATAGTCATACTTTTTTTTTTTTTTATACGCGAAAAAACTTAATCTACTCAATACAGAAGCGCTAAGCAACCGTCATAGTCATACTCCTTTTCATATAAAAAATAAATTCAATTAAAATTCTTTTTAACTTTTTATTTTTCTCTATTAACTCAATTTTTTACATAAATTTGCAAATAATAATTTTAAAAATATTAATTTATTTTATATAAACTAATGTAATTATATAATTAACATATGTCTTATTTTTTTATAAATAAAAATTTATGAGAATAAAAAAAATATATAAAAATACGTGATAATTAACAATGCCCTTATATCAATTTATACCCTAATTTTAAAGTCAAAACTGCTGTAAAATATAATTAATAGATATTAAATATAATGGAAAAAATTAGTAATCCTCATTTGAAAAAAAAAAAAGGTTTGCAATAAAAATCTCCTCTTGTTTCACATCATAGGAAGCAGGAAAGTGCTATTAAATCCATCTTGATGTCAATTTGACTCAGATGGTTAAACAGCGGATGAGCAAAGATTACCAGAGATCCATAGATCTGTCTGTTTAGCTCTTAAATTGTCTGGCACGCGCTAGTTAGTACCAACAAAATACTTGGAGTAAACATAGCTTAAATCATATCCTTGGAATAGATGCAAAACAATGTAATCAATTGCAATGTATAAGTATCTCTGTTTTTCGAATATATTTGTGATTAATTTACCTGTTTTAGGAGGAGATTTGTCATTTGGCGTAAAACTCTTTTGCCGATTTCATTACTGCAAATTGATTGCCTAATTTAATATTCCATAATAAAACCATTTATTTAGAGACCAGGAACACATTTGGCTACGATAGCGTATAAACAGAGGAATAACACAGTTCACTATTTACTCATTAACACGTAACATATCTAGCAAACACAAGCCTTTAAAGACAATATACAGCAAAAGCCTTTACAAGAAGAAATGAAGAGAATCGTCGCTCTTCATGCCTTTTGTGCTAACCAATGGATCAATTACTTTTCTCCATCCATTGTAATCTAAAGGGGAGCCAGCATCAGGGAGCACGAATCCATTAACGTAGAACGTGGGTGTTCCAAAAACCCCTCTAGAAGTGCTATACTGCATTTTGGTAGACATAACAGTATGAGTACTAATATGTAAAAAGATCAGAGATCAAACTTGAGTTTTGTGGAAATAAGAAATCATTGAAGAAATAGAACACCTACAATTATAGCTAATCATGCGTAGCATTAATATAAAAAGTTTACTGCTACATAAAAAAGAAGAATCGCTTGGCTGACCTTGAAGGAAACCCTGGTTAAAAGATCAGTCTTTCTGTCACTGAAGCCAGATTGAAGTGCTGAGAAATAGGATTTCCCAAGTGCTTCTGCTGAAAACTTCACAATTTCGCTCACAACAGAAGTCCTAGATAAGTTCTGCGTCGCAGCATTGTAAAACTTCTCCTGTTTAACAATTTCCAACAACTTAATTATGTCTGCATTAAACCATAACCAGAAAAATTGAATAAAAGACATATTTTGTAGCAGTTATCATTTAGCTACTGACATTCAGTAAACAAGGGAGAAATCCTCTGAATCAACAACATTCAACAGGACCCAAAATAATTTCAAATCTTTCAGTATTTAATTCCAATGAAAGAAATTTATATAAAAGGACTAACCGACTACAGACACGGCAATAAAAAAATGAAGACTTGAACCAAAACAAAGGCGAATACACTTATTCATCAATTGCACAAACGCAAAATGCTTTTTGTTTGAGAAGGATATTCCATTGAAAATTGATTCTGTGAATCCTAACCTGATATTGGAAGAACCGCTCCAACAAGCAGAACGTAGAAGAAGAATTGTGTATATTTACGATGTGCAAAGCCCGAGAAGTAGCATATGCATTGTCATGGTAACTGCAGTTTATCAAAAAGAGATTAGGAATAATCAGTTCACCAAAAGAAAAGGCTACATGAAGTTTTGAATACGTAATTAAGCATTTCAAATCAATCCATGACTTCTGCTCTCACTTTCTTCAACAAGCCAAATCAATCTTCCATTGCTGAGTTATAAATCATAATCAAATTTTCTCTCAGAATCACCATCGATAAAAAAAAAAATTGAGTTTCTATGGTAAATCGACTAGAAAGAATAAAGAAAAGAATTACTAACGGTAACGGTAAGAGATGAAGGATGAAGGAAAGGCGAGGGCCATAATATTTAATGGCTTTTTTGAGCGGTGGCCAGGCGTCCCGGCTGTCGGGGCAGACCGGGTCAAAAAACGCTTCGACGATGATGGTATCCGAGTCAACGCCATGATTATTGTACACGAACCCATCGTACTTTGCCGGCGGCAACGATTGTGCTTGTGTGCTCGATAGAGATGAATTCAGAATGAGAAAGCAAAGCAAAGTTGATGGAAATATCAGAGCTGCGTAATTTGGTCTCTGCATTTTTTGCACTTGCCGTCTCTGTTTCTCTGCTGGAATGGTTGGCAGAATAGAGGAAAGATGAAGAATTTTATTGTAATAATAATAATAACCCTGTAATTTTCGTTTTTTATCTTAAAATGGCTGTAATGATTTTACTTTTTAAGAATTTACACTTTGCTATATATTTTATATTTCATATGTTTCGTGACTTGAAAATGAAAGAAAAACTGACTGCAAGGAGAAATTAATGAGAAAATATACAGAAATTGACAAAATATTTTAAAAAATAATTTTTCAAAAATATCTCACTAATTTCGTATACAATATTATAAAATTAATAAAAAAATTCTCAGTATTATTTTTTAAAAAATATTTTAACTAAACAATATAATATATGTACCGTCGAGAACAAAAGAAGGTTCACGGGCCCCAAATAAGTGTATGTAAAATCAGAGAAAGCCGAGGGCATAATAGTAATAGAGATTAGTAATCAATTTCCCGATGGACCATACGCAGAAAATAAGGAAAAGGTGCCCAAAACTCAATGAAACAGTCTTGACATCTTTTGATATCTAAAGTACAATGGATTTGCAAAGGGAACAAAGCCATTCAAATTACTCTACAATACCAACTTTTTTAGGAAAATTTTTAAAAATATTATAAAGCTTGCTCCCAAAGACTATTTAAAAGAAAATGAGACTAATAGAGAGAATAGATATCTCATACAGTAAATTCAAAAGCAAGAGGGTAATCCATAACTCATAACAATTAAATTTTCAAAATACCCTTACATCATTTCTATAAAAACATAAGACCTGAACCTATTTTATAATATAATTTTGTCATGTATAAATGACAAAGGATTTTTAATGGTGGCTCAAATATAACAAGGAGGAAGAAGGAAAAAAGAAGAAAATTCTATTCCATTCTCCACAGAGGTAAAAGGAAAAAAAGAAGGTTTTAAATAAAAATAATTATTTTTTGTATTAAAAATTTTTAAATATTCACATAATAAAAATTTATTAAAAAATAATAATACATAATGTTATACACAGAATTTTCTTTGCACTTAAAAATCAATTTTTGAATTTTGACTATTTTTAAATGAAATTTATATGATTATTTTTTAATTTTTAATATAAATAATAATCATTTTTGTTTAAATCCCTAAAATATGTAGTGGGCTAAGAGAAAAAAATATTTTAAATTCCCATCTTTTATTCTTTCATCGATGGGGGTTATTCTTTGAATTACCACTCTAACTTGAATGTTGAAGTACGTCGAACTTCCGATGCGTGCCACTCACGTTCCTCTTCTTTTTAAAATTCATTTCCCTGATTTTTAAAGTATCGTTGGATTCTAAACTTCGAAATCTCATCACTACTCAGTCATTACCAGCTCTCTAGCGGTTTGGGAGACCAAAAATCCATCTCTTCTCTACGATTTCTTATAAAAGATAAATTTCACTAATTTGTAACTGAGTCCTTCATAAAAATTTGGTGCAAATATACCTTATAATTTATAGAAAGTATGCATCTTTATCAATATTATTTTTTAAAAAAATATTTGTTATTATATCGATATTTTTTCATTCCATAGAATTCATGAAAAATAATAGTATTAAAAATATAAATTTTTTTGTACAAATTATGAAATATAAACTAATGATATAGTTTTTATTACGTTTGCATAATTATTAATAATTTATGTTATTTATTTATATGAGTTGTATTATTTATATTATTTTCATAAATAATATCAAATTTGTATACAATAATATAAGAAGAGAGTGTTATTTTTATCAAAAAAAAAAAAAAAAGAAATCTATGTTGGGTAGTTCAAATTGTGAAAATCTAATCAAATAAAACCGTTACACATAATTAAGATTTTATTTGCGACTATATTTATTTAAATAATCAATTACAGCTATTACATAGTGCAGAGAATTTTGGCGGAAACCCGAAAATTGTTCAGAATGTAATTCTGGGCCAGCAAGAGCAGCAAGAATTCAAGGCTCAATTTGAAAACGCTCGACTCTCAATTTTCTTTCAAGGCTCAGACTCTCCCTGTTTGAATTCAAAAACATCCACACTATCCCATTTGCAGCAAGTCCATGCTTATTACAACAAAGCTATTGTCTAAGGATGCAAATAACTTATGCTTCAACGGGGCAAACCAAATCCTTACTTCAATGTCCAAACGTAATATCTTCTCTTTTTCTGGTCTTCTATACCAATATTCTAAACAAAATCTTTCTAAACAATAACTTACTGTATTCTCTCAAATGCTATCGCAAGGTCTCGTGCCTTACAGTCATGTCTTTCCTGGTATCATCAAGGCATGCGCGGGAATATCGTCGTTGAAAACTGGAAAACAAGTTCAGGGAATTGTGTGCGTATCTGGGTATGATTCAGGAGCGTTTGTTCATTATTCTTTGATATATACATGTATGTCAAATGTAATAAAGTCAAGGATGCCTGATAGATTGGCGCAACCGCACGTGGTTACATTAAGCGTTCTGCTTGCTGGTTATGCGCGACAAGGGTGCGTAAATGAAGCGAAAAAGCTCTTTAACGAAATGGGTGATTTTGGAGTGGAACCCAGTTTAGTGTCTTGGAATGGTATGATTGCGGGGTTTAGTCATAGTGGATATTAATCAAGAGGCGGTATACATGTTTCAAAGGATGCATTTGGAAGAATTTTAACCAGATCATAGTAGAGTTTCTAGTATTCTTTCTGCCGTGGGTACTTGGAGAATATAAATGTTGGGTCCTAGCTTGATGGTTATGTCTAGATCTGGACAAGTGAGTTATTAGTTCTCTTATTGATATGTATGGCAAGTGTGCCCGGACATGGCAGATGTCTAAAGTGTTTGATGAAATGATTGATATAGATATAGTTGCTTGTAATGCTTTGATTACTGGTTTCTCTCGAAATGGTCCTATAGACGAAGCATTGGAGAGGTTTAGGCAATTTCCGGACCAAGAGATGGAATTGAACATTGTGTCGTTGACGTTAAGAATTGCCGGTTGCTCACAAAATGGGAAAGGTGTTGACGCGTTGGAGCTTTTAGAGAGATGCAGACTCTGGGATTGGAGCCAAACAAGGTTACAATGCCTTGCTTACTACCAGCATGTGGAAGTTTGCAGCATTGATCCATCGAAGGCAGTCCATTGCTTTTCCATCAGAAGTGGAATATCTGACGATGTCAATGTGTCGAGTGCATTGATTGATATGTATGTAAAGCGTGGAAGGATACAAGTGTATCAACTTCGTTTTGATAGGATTCACCTCCAAAATGTGGTTCTTTGGAACGCTATGATGGGTGGATATGCAATGGATGGAAAGGCTAAAGAAGCTTTTGAGGTTTTTCATTGGATGCAAAGAAATGGACAGAAACCTGATTTTATTAGCTTTGCTTGTGTTTTATCTGCATGCAGCCAGGCTGGCCTAACAGATGAAGGCTGCAATTATTTTACTAGCATGGCATTGAAGTAAGGACAGAGCGTTGTACTTGCGTGGTGACCCTTCTGGGCCATGCCGGAAGGAAGAGGCATTTAATATGATTGAGCAAATGCCTTTCAGTCCAGATGCTTGTGTTCGGCGGGCTTTGCTTAGTTCTTGCAGAGTTCACAAACAAGTGACCTTAGGGGAGGTTGCTGCTAAGAATCTCTTTGAGCTGGAGCCAACAAATCCTGGAACTACATTGTTCTGTCAAATATTTATGCTTCTAATGGTAAATACACTGAAGTAGATGCAGTAAGAGATATGATGAAAGTTGGGAGTTTAAGGAAGAACCCTGGCTGCTGCTGGATTGAGGTCAAGAACAAAAGTGCACATGCTTCTAGCCGGAGATGCATCGCATCCTCAAATCACCCGAATTATGGAGAAGGTGAATAAATTGAGCGCGGAGATGAAGCAGTCATGGTACCTTCCAAATACTGACTTTGTGCTGCTAGATGCGGTGGAGCAGGACAAAGAGATATCTTGTGTGGACACAGGGAGAAGTTGGCAGTAGCTCTTATTCTTAACACTCCCCCCCGGACTCCTCTTCAGTAATTAAGAACCTTAAAATCTGTGGTGACTGCCGTGATGTGATAAAATTTATATCTTTCTTTGAAAAGGGACATATATATTAGAGACACAAATCGGTTTCAAAGTTTCAACGATGGAGTTTGTTCCTGTGGGGATTATTGGTGAAACATTTTATGGTGATCGAGGAAAGTGAACGTTAATGTTGAAAAGAAGGAAGCGAATTCATGCGATGATGAATGCAGTATGTACACAACAAAGCTGAAGGCAAGGGAACTACACCAGGAAAGTAGGACAATCACTTTCCTCATTTTTTGACGGAGCTCAACATACTGAAAAAATGTACTGGCCACAAAGGATAACGTTAGTTGCATACTGTCCACTCTATACGTCTTCAGATTCAGCTTTAGCTGATGCTCCCATTTCTCCAGTGGCAGTTGCTTCTTAAGATGCTGGATTGCATTCTTCTTCTCCCGGTTTGTCATCAGAAAGAAATGAAGCTAGTTTGGTCGTGCATCTGTTATTTAAAAGCAGCATAGTTCAAGTGGTTGGTAAACCAATTTGTAGTGCGAATATGTGGCCTCCGGTGATTTCATCAACAATTCCAATTCAAAGCCACCTTAATCTAAACAAAGTTGAAGCGGAGCAGCTGAACTCATTAACTCCACGGAAGCTTTCCGACGTGCTATAGGCCAATTTTGCTTCTGCATTTTTTCAATTGACATTGCGTTTGTGCATCGTCTTCCCATTTGATTGACATATGCTAATAAAGTTCATAGTTCATGTGAAGTAAGGATACAACAACATCAGAGTTTCCTCAGAAACGTTTCATCTCATCTCATTAGAAATTCAGCTTACTGCTGAAAAGTCCCATGGAAGGAAATTGAGACAGCACATAACCAACTAGGTTGGTTCATCTTGCTGGGAACAAAAGGATTTGTTACTATATGTAATTTAGTTTGTTAATATATTATACATTCAAAAAGTTGGATTTCATTAGTTTAGATATCATGACTCTGAGGAAGGTTGTTTCACACAGTGGGACCTGTTTCACGCCCCCTTTATTCTTCAAGCGTATCATTAACATCTATCTCCATTAATGCAAAACCAGTTCTGTGTGCTTCTCAGTTTTCATACCCGGCATACCTAAAAATTGCCTTTAAGCATAAAATCATTTCTAGATTCCCATAAAATTTTTACGGATTTTTCTTTGTGTCCAATCAGGTATCCAGATCCGTTCGCTAAAGTGTCCACTCTCCAAGCATATCCTTAATTGCGTGTTGGAAAAAAGTTCACTAGTGAATCCCGTGGGCACAAAAATTTCCGACACTCCGGCATCAGCTACAAGGGTCGGCCCACAGACTGGTTTACATTTGCATTGTGAATAAAATGCCATTGTGCGGGTAAACACACAAGAATTTATGTTATGTGTCAGCAACTGATTTTAGGTACTTTCTTTTCGGCCACGAAACATGTCAAACTTCAGCCCTCTTCCTTTATTTTACAAAAAATAAAAAATCTACTGCCTCTTATTGTGTCTTTCGTAAGTAGTGTAGCCGTCACCCTTTTTTTTTCCCCCAAAGCCATAGGCCAGAAACCCATCCAACCAAAGCCGCCCAAGATTTTAGCCGCAACAAATCTATCATGCGCTATGTTGTGCATTACACGGAAGCACCTGCACTACCACCAATTCCACCTCCTTCGTCGTCACCCAACTTAAACCGCGCAGTTGTCACAAACAACACCACCATGATCGTCTCCGTTTTCCTTGCTCTTTTCTTACCCTGTGCCGGAATGAGTCTGGTATTTGTTGTCTATATATGTCTGCTGTGGTGCTACGGCGGTGGTCATCATCATCATCATAATAATAATAATGATGAAAACCAGAGTGATATCGGGTTGCCAGTTAAGTCCATGTTAGGGGAAGGTCTGTCGGCTTCCGAGCTTGACCAGTTGCCTAAGATTACCGGGAAAGAACTTGTTTTAGGGGCCGATTGCGCTGTCTGTCTCGACGAGATCGAGAACGAACAACCGGCTAGACTTATTCCCGGTTGTAATCACGGGTTTCATCTGAGGTGCGCTGACACTTGGCTTTTGAAACACTCGGTTTGTCCTGTGTGTAGAGCTAAGCTGGATTCTCAATTCTTCAACGCTTTAGAAAGTCCCTGCTAGTTCTAGAAATTTTAATTCATTTGGAGAACCGGTTCTATCTACACCAGTGTACTCAGATGTATAGCCTGCATAATTGCGTATGCATGTAGGAAACAGATTTTCTCGATCTTCATCAATCGTAGTTATGAAATTATGAAGAATATATAATCTAAATGGGTTTTCAATTTCTGTTTTTGTTTTCTGATTTTGTATTAATAAACCAGAAGATTTTTTCATGTATTTCTTGTGAGCGTTTTCAACGTCCTTTGTTTTCCCCTTTTTCGTTAGGGAAGAAGAAAGCTGGTGACAACTGGGACAAGTTTGTTTCGCTTGTTTGTTAAAATTCCATGTGATGTACTTCAACTTTAATTCAGTACCGTCCGATCGGATGACTTTTCAGATTCAAACTTTTCTGTAGGATATTCCATTCAACTCGATAACTTCCTCCGTGAAGATATTTTCAAAAGTTTTATCGAGTTTGGTGATTAACGCAATGCCCGGCATGCATCAATGCAGTTGCGCCACGTCATAGTATGAAGCAAAACTAGATTTGATGATTTGTGAAATTACTGTAGGGTTCCTAGTGTGTATGCATATGGGAGTTGTAAGTGGGGGGGCAAGCTGGCGGTGCATATACCGCAGTTACAGGGGGGTATATTACAAAAAATAATTCGGATATTTATAGAATCATCAAAACACCCCCTGTTAACTAAATTTCATAGGCCTTCTGTTATAGTTGAATTTGTGATTGATACGCATCCGATGGATTCAATTTTCATCTGTCCCACTCCTACCCAAAATTTATTTATTGTTTACAAATTTTTAATAGAAATTCATTAACCTATTGATAAATAGTGTCTTCTAATAAAGAGTAGAGTATTACTAGAAATTTTTAATGGTATTTTGATTTTTGAATATTTAAATAATTTGTCAATTAAGTTGACGGTGGCATATCACTATAATATTATTAAAAATTTATAACATGATGTTGAAGTTTGATGACAAGAATCTTTAATAATTAAAATGATATGACATTTTATTGTTTGTCATATCACTTGTTTAAAAATGTTGAATATTATTTCTGTTGTTGGGTGTGAATTTTCCAGAGTACTAAATATTGTATATTTTGATATGATATACGAGATTGTTGGATATATTAAGATTAAGATTATTCCATATATTAACCTGATATTGATATGAGATTGTTGAGTGTGAATTTTTTAGAGAACTAAATGTTGTGGTTGGATTTATTATATATATGTCTATATTGAATAAATACATTGTTTGAAAATTTTGTAATCTGAGTTGTGTATATTTGTGATATTTAAGTTATTGCATTTTTAGAGAATAAATATTTTCTTTTAAAATTTAAATTCACTTACTTAGTTGTATGCTCACTTTTTTGTTCATATATATTTCTTTCGGTCACTTAATATTTGTGCAATTTGATAGTTTTGTATTAAGAGGTTCGATTTATTATGGCAGATTACATGAGTTCAATTTTATTGCATTTTATTTTTACTCGTACCTGCTTATAATTATGATGCATATGACTATGTATATAAGTTGGAAATGCATATACTACCATTTTGTAAAAATAATAAAGGTTTGAGGCCGCATTTGTTTATTTTTGAATATTATATTATATGAAAACTGTGAAATTTGAATGAGGAATACAAGATTTTGATTTATTATATTAAGATTCATCCTAGATTCCAAGGACAGGTCGGATTGGGTTACGTAGGCTATTATATATGTCACATGCATCATAAAATAAATAATTGTTTTTTATTGATTTCCGTATGCATAGAAGCCATCAACCGAGCATGAATCATTTGTGTACTTGAGGAGAAAGGGGATACAGGAAGAGAGAAAGTCAATTTTGTTCCATCGATACCTATACTTTAACAACAATTAAATTCATGCGGATAGTGATTAATTATATGGTAATTATAGCTACTCCACTTGGGGACTCATTATTAGCTAAGAGTGTGTTTTGATGATGTATCGTTATAGTGGATCATAATGATATGGAAGCACATTTGATTCTTTTGGACATTCGAGACTTTGATGCTATATACTGGGGTTAGATTAGCTTGCTAATTATCATGCTACAATCGATTGTTTTAGAAAAGAAATAACGTTTAAGAGGTAAGAAGAGCCTGACATTGTTTTCTGGGGAGAGAGACGAGACCTCCCATCTTGTATGATCTCAGCCATTGATGCTGGACGGTTATCACGAAAAGGCTGTCATATTTCACTCATATTTTAGGTATACGGACTGTTGAAGCAAAGTTAGGAGATTTTCATGTAGTATTTTCTGAAGGTATGCTCTGAGACGTCATCGACTTTCGCCACCAACAGTATAGGAAAGCGAGTGCGCGGTGAAACGAGAGAGTATTGGATCAACGATGGGACTTAATTACGCCGAAAGAATATTGCAATAATTATAATATAAAATGAGATGTCGATTTTACAAGAAAATTAACCAATTACTACTAAAAATAAATTATATTAAAAATAATATACAATTATCAATAAAATACTATTAAAAATAAAAATTTAATCAAATAAATTAAATAATAATTTAATTAAATATAAAATTTAAAAATTCTTCATTTAATGTGATTAATCATAATTAATTTATTTGTAACATAATTAAACGTAATTATGAATAATTTTCTCAATCGATAATTTATCATCAAAGCTCTTACTCATATTTTAAATAAATTATTCAAATTTAATCTTTAATACTAAATCTCATAAAATCTTTAAAACTCAAATTTAAATACGATTATATATATTTTTTTCACAATATAATAGCAGAAAATTACTCTGAAAATTAATTAAGATGGAAAATAAAAATACATTAATTTAATCTATAGAAAAAATATAACTAAATCTATGAAATTCATGTATACAAGTGTCTCCAATCATCAAATATTTCACGTAAATAATAAAAAATTAAATATAAAGTTATTAAACATTAAAAGATCAAATCATAGTTTAGAACATGAAAAATCAAATCAAAGAATTCATTCGTAATTTTATAATAGCTTTAGCAATTTATAGATATAAAATTTATAAATTTTCTTCTTCTTAAAATTTTTGGGAATCCTTTAATGCTTTTAAAGAAAAGATATTGTCTTTTTTCTTTGCAAAAGAACTCTTCCAAGATTTAGAATAAATCCCCTTTTTATAGAAATCATTATAGGGTGCACAAATTAAGGTAAATATGGGTAGCAACAAAGAAGTGGTGCCACGGTGTCTAG
>JAWDEX010000003.1:1856095-1890543 GCA_035221805.1 Trichilia hirta | reverse complement strand
ATATTTCTTCACTCAACACAATTTTTATAAAAAAAAAAAAAAAAAAAAGAGCGGAAGTGACACAAATTTAAGATAAAACTACAAAGAAACGGCTCAAAAACTACAAGCAAAACCGAAATACCGAAAAGAATAAGAAAAACTAGGGTTAGCTTAGATCTGTGTGTTACCTCTCTCGAGGATAAAGTGCCCTCTTCTACGGCTTCGTTTCTTCTATTATGCCCGAGCCGGTTACTGAGATTTCTCCTGCTTTATATACCCGCATTCATCTCCAAAAACTACCCTAACCGACTCCTTTATCCGGTCGACCGGTTATTTCACACGAACCGTACCGGTTCGAATCGTTCTCTATTTAACTTAAAAAAAAATCTGAAAATAATATAATGCAAAACGGCATCTATTTTCTTTTGCTTCAACAAACGCGCACGCCGGCAAATTGTTATTTTTTTCTTATTCAAAAGAAAAAATGTTATTTTTTCATTTTCCCTTTTTTTCGAAATAAAAATAATCGAGAATATAGTGTATTGAATTAATACTAAATAAGGATTGTTGAAAATATTTAATTTATGTTCTTAAGAAAATAATTATAACTTGTATCATAATCATAATCCTTTCCATATAAAAAATAAATAAAATGCAAATTCCTTGTAACTTTTTCTTTTTCTCTATCAACGCAATTTTTTTGCATAAATTAATAAAAAAATATGCTAAAAATATAAAATTATTTTTGTATAAACTAATATAACAATATTATATAATTAATATATATTTCATAAAATTTACAAATGAAAAAAAAAATAAATTATATAAAATATATGATAATTAACAACATTATTATATCCATTTATATTCTAGCTTTAAAATCAAGACTGCTATAAAATATAATGGAAAAATTGAGTAATCTCCATTACAAAAAATAGTGTGAAACAAAGATCTCCTCTTGTTTCACATCATAGGGAGAAGGAAGGTCCTATTAAATCGATCTTGATCTTAATTTGAATCATGTCGTGAAGCAGTGGATGACCAAAGATCACCAAAGTTCTCATATGGCGCACGGAGAAGCAGGATAAGACTCGAATTCATAGATCTGTCTGCTTCGCTTTTAAATTGTCCGTCCGAGTTTAGTACCAACAAAATACTTTTCTCAAAGGTAAATAAAAGTAAAGCGGCAGAAGGAAACATAGCTTAAATCAAATCTCCATAATCATATACTTGGAGTAGTCGCAAAATAATTTAATAGATTGAAATGTACAAGAATCTTTGATTTCCAAATAGATTTGGGGTAGATTACCCATTTTAGGAGGAGATTTGTCATTTGGAGTAAAATATTTTTGCCTATTAAAGGATTTCGTATTACAAATTGACTGCATAATTTAATATTCCATAATAAAAACCATTTATTTAGAGAGCTGAAAGGATTTGGCTACTACAGAGTATAAACAGAGGAACAACATAGTGTCGGTTAGCACCAATGTTTTCCTCTTTATTCACTTACTTAGCTACTCCTTAACAGGTAACATAATATATCTATAAAAAACACAAGCCTTTAAAGATAATACATAGCAAAAGCTTTTACAAGAAGAAATGCAGAGAATCGTCACGGTTCTTGCCTTTTGTGCCAATCAATGGATCAATTACTTTTCTCCATCCTTTGTAATCAAGAGGGGAGCCAGCATCAGGCAGCACAAATCCATTAACGTAGAACGTGGGTGTCCCCCAAACCCCTCTAGAAGTGCTATACTGCATTTTTAGTATACGTATGAGTACAAATATGTCAAAGATCAGAGAAGATGGTAATAAATCAAACTTGAATTTTGTGGAAGTAAGATATCATTGAAGAAATAGACCACCAAAAATTATAACTAATCACGAGAAGCATTAATATAAAAAATGTTACTTCTACACAGAAAAGAAGAATCTCTCGGCTGACCTTGAAGGAAACCCTGGTTAAAAGATCAGTCTTTCTGTCATTGAAGCCAGATTGAAGTGCCGAGGAATAGGACTTTCCAAGAGCTTCTGCTGAAAACTTCACGATTTCATTCACGACAGAAGTCCTAGACAAGTTTGCCGTAGCAGCATTGTAAAACTTCTCCTGTTTAACAATTTCCAACAAGTTAATTAAGTATGCATTGAAGCATAACCACAAAAATTAAATGAAGAACACAATTTGTAGCAGTTATCATTAGCTGATAGCATTCAGTATACAAAATCAATCCTTTGAATCAACATTCAACGGCGCCCAAAATAATTTCAAATCTTTCAGTATTTGCTTCACAATGAAAAAAAAATTATGCAAAGGGACTAAGCAACTGCAGATATAGCAATAAAAATTTGTAACCTTGAATCAAAACAAAGGCGAATACACTCATTCCATAATAGCACAAACACAAAATGTTTTTCGTTTGCGAAGGATACTCCATTGAAAGTTGATGCTGTGAATCCTAACCTGATGTTGGAAGAACCGCTCCAACAAGCAGAACGTAGAAGAAGAATTGTGTATATTTACAATGTGCAAAGCCCGAGAAGTAGCATATGCATTGTCATGGTAACTGCAGTTATCAAAAAGAGATTAGGAATAATCAATTCAACAACAAGAAAAAAGGCTGACTGACGTATTGAATATGTAATTAAGCATTTAAAATCAATCCCTGACTTCTGCCCACACTTTCTTCAACAACCGAAATCAAACTTCAATCACTGAATTATAAATAATAATCAAAATTTCTCTATTCGGCAGAAAAATAAAGTAAGTAAGAAAGAATAAAGAAAAAAATTACTGACGGCAACGGTAAGAGATGAAGGACGAATGAAAGGCGAGGGCCATAGTATTGAAGGGCCTTTTTGAGTGGTGGCCAGGCGTCCCGGCTGTCGGGGCAGACCGGGTCAAAAAATGCTTCGACGATGACGGTATCCGGGCCAACGCCATGTTTCTTGTACACGAACCCGTCGTACTTTTCCGGCGGCAACGATTGAGCTTGTGTGCTCCATAAACACCAATTCAGAATGACAAAGCAGAGCAAAGTCGATGGAAATATCAGAGCTGCGTAATTTGGTCTCTGCATTTTTTGCTCTCGCCTTTTCTGTTTCTCTGCTGGAATAGTTGGTGGATAAGAGGAAGGAAAGATTATAATAAAATAATAATTAAAAAAAAATGTAATTTTCACTTTTCATCGTATGAATTGCGCTTCATTACTTGTTAAATTTGTATGTCCAACTTGCCTTCTGGGGCACCCTTAAAATGGATGTAATAATTTTACTTCCAAGAATTCATACCTGGCTATATTTTGTACATTCCATATGTTTCGTGACTAGAAAACAAAGGGAAAGTGATGGCAGGAAGAAATTGATGAGAACATATGCAGAAATTGACAAAATATATTTTAATATAATGTATTAAAAATATCCTGCGAAATTTTGGATACAATCTCTGTTATTTTTTTAAAAAATTTAAATAAATATTTTAATATTTGTATCTCTTAATTCATAGAAAGTAGGCACTTCTAGTACTTACTAATTTGTTTTAAAGAAAAAAAAAATTTATTGTTAAACCATTAATTTTTCATTCGTATATTGGTATTATAAATATAAAAGTTTTTTATATAATTATTTAGTATAAACTGAAGACATATTTTTGTATAATAATTATATAATTTAAATAATTAAATTATATAATAATATATTTTTGTCGGGAAATACTATCATATAATTGTTTGGCGGAACCCGAAAATTGCTCTACTAGCGCTCGCTGAAATTTGTCAACGAAGTAATATCTGGGCGAGCTAGAGCAACAATGGCTCTGAAGTGGCAAGCTCTGCATCAATTTGAAAACCTTCGACTCTCAAATTTCTTTCGTGCCGAAAAGAGAATACAAGGCTCGGTCTTTCCCTGCTTGAATTCAGAAACATCTTCATTATCCCATTTGCATCAAGCTCATGCTTATATTCTGAAAACTGGCGTCTCCAATAACATATACATAGCAACAAAGCTATTGTCTCAGTATGCAAATAAATTATGCTTCAACGATGCAAACCAAATCCTTACTTCAATGTCTGAACCTAATATCTTCTCTTTTTCAGGTCTTATTTACGCATATTCTAAACAAAATCTTTTTAAACAATCACTTGCTGTATTCTCTCAAATGCTCTCGCAAGGGATCATGCCTGATAGTCACGTCTTGCCTAATGTCATCAAGGCCTGCGCTGGAACATCGTCGTTGAAAGTTGGAAAACAAGTTCATGGAATTGCGTGCGTATCTGGGTATGATTCAGATTCGTTTGTTCATTCTTCTTTGATCTATATGTATGTCAAATGTAATAAAGTCACGGACGCCCACAAAGTGTTTGGTAGATTGGCGAAACCGCATGTGGTTACATTAAGCGCTCTGCTCGCTGGTTATGCGCGACAAGGGTGCGTAAATGAAGCGAAAAAGCTCTTTGACGAAATGGGGAATTTCCGGGTGGAACCCAATTTAGTGTCTTGGAATGGTGTGATTGCGGGGTTTAATCATAGTGGATATTATCAGGAGGCGGTATTCACGTTTCAAAGGATGCATTTGGAAGGATTTAAACCAGATGATATTAGTGTTTCTAGTGTTCTTTCTGCTGTAGGGGACTTGGAGAATTTAAATGCTGGGTCCCAGATTCATGGTTATGTCATGAAGCAGGGTCTAGATCAGGACAAGTGCGTTATTAGTTCTCTAATTGATATGTATGGAAAGTGTGCTCGGACGTGGCAGATGTCTAAAGTGTTTGATGAAATGATTGATATAGATATAGGTGCTTGTAATGCTTTGATTACTGGTTTCTCTCGAAATGGTCTCGTAGATGAAGCATTGGCGAGGTTTAGGCAATTCCAGGACCAAGGGATGGAATTGAACATTGTGTCGTGGACGTCAGTAATTGCTGGTTGCTCGCAAAATGGGAAAGGTATTGACGCATTGGAGCTTTTTAGAGAGATGCAGACTGTGGGATTAAAGCCAAACAATGTTACAATACCTTGCTTACTACCAGCCTGTGGAAGTATTGCAGCATTAATGCATGGCAAGGCTGTCCATTGCTTTTCTATCAGAAGTGGAATATCCGATGATGTTAATGTGTCTAGTGCATTGATTGATATGTATGCAAAGTGTGGGAGGATACAAGCTTCTCGACTTTGTTTTGATAGGATGCACTCAAAAAACGTGGTTTGTTGGAATGCTATGATGGGTGGATATGCAATGCATGGAAAGGCTAGAGAAGCTTTAGAGGTGTTTCATTGGATGCAAAGAAATGGACAGAAACCTGATTTTATTAGCTTTGCTTGTGTATTATCTGCATGCAGCCAGGCTGGCCTAACAGACGAAGGCTGCAATTATTTTAATAGCATGTCTAAAGAGCATGGCATTGAAGTAAGGATAGAGCATTATACTTGCATGGTGACCCTTCTGGGCCGTGCCGGAAGGCTGGAAGAGGCATTTAATATGATTGAGCAAATGCCTTTCAAGCCAGATGCTTGTGTTTGGGGGGCTTTGCTTAGTTCTTGTAGAGTTCACAAAAATGTTTCCTTAGGGGAAGTTGCTGCTAAGAATCTCTTTGACCTGGAGCCAACAAATCCCGGGAACTACATTCTTCTGTCAAATATATATGCTTCTAATGGTAAATGGACTGAAGTAGATGCAGTAAGCGATATGATGAAAGTCAGGGGTTTAAGAAAGAGCCCTGGCTGCAGCTGGATTGAGGTCAAGAACACAGTGCACATGCTTCTAGCAGGAGATTCATCACATGCACAAATCACCCAAATTATGGAGAAGTTGAATAAATTGAACATGGAGATGAAGCAGTCAGGATGTCTTCGAAATACTGACTTTGTGCTGCAAGATGTGGAGGAACAGGACAAAGAGCATATCTTGTGTGGACACAGTGAGAAGTTGGCAGTAGTGCTTGGACTTCTTAACACTCCCCCAGAGACTCCTCTTCAGGTAATTAAGAACCTTAAAATCTGTGGTGATTGCCACGATTTGATAAAATTTATATCCAGCTTCGAGAAGAGGGACATATATGTTAGAGACACAAATCGGTTTCATCATTTTAAAGATGGAGTTTGTTCCTGTGGGGATTATTGGTGAAACAATTTAATGGTCGACTGGGAAAGTGAAAATTGTTCTTGAAAAGGAGGAACCAAATTCACGCGACAATGAAAGCAACATGTACCCAACAAAGCTGAAGGTAAAGGACTAAAGCAGGAAAGTTGGACAATCATTTTCCTCAATTTTTTGGCAAATCTAAACACACTGAAAAAATGTACCAGCCCCAATGGATGATTTTAGTTGCAAACTGTCCATACGTCTTCAGATTCAGCTTTCGCTAATGCTCCGATTTCTCCGGTGGCAGCTGCTCCTTCATATGCTGGATTTCATTCTTCGTCTCACGGTTTGTGATCAGAAAGAACTGAGGCCTAGTTTGGCAGTGCTTCTGTCGTTATTTGAAAGCACAATAGTTCAAATGGTTGGTAAACCAATTTGTAGTGCGACTATGTGACATCTAGTGATTTCAAGAACAATTGCCACTTCAAAGGTGAAGTAGAGCAGTTGCACTCATTGACGCCACGTAAGCTTTCCGACACGGTATAGGCCAATTCTGCTTCTGCATTTTGTCAATTGACATTGCGTTTGTGCATCGTCTTCCCATTTGATTAACATATCCTGATGAAGTTCAAAGCTCATGAATTAAAGGATTCAACATGGGAGTTTCTCAGAAACGTTTCGCGTCATCTCATTTGAAATTCAGCTTATTGCTGAAGTCCCATTGAAGGAAATTGAGGCACAGCACATAACCAACTAGGTTGATTCATCACGCTGGCAGCTACAAGAGTTTATTCATATATGTAATTAGTTTATTACTTTATTCTTTTCATATCTTATACATTCAAAAAGTTGGATTTCCCTAGTTGCGACATCATAACTTTGACGAAGGTTTCACACAGATTGAGATATGTTTTCATGTAAAATATTTGACTTGGGACCTGTTCCACGCCTCCTCATAATCTTCAAGCGTGTCATTAACAAATCTATCTTCGCTAATACAGAACTAGGTTCTACAACCTTTTCATACACAACATAGGCAAAAATTGCCTTCAAGCACATGTATATAATCGTTTCTAGCTCCCCATTAAATTTCTACCAATTTTCTTTAGTGTCCAATCAAGTATCCAGATCCATTCGCTTAAGGGTCCACTCTCCCAACTTATCGTTAATTGCGTATTGCAGAAAGTTTACTTGGCAATCCTCTGGTTTCACGGCCCACAAAGTCCATCTCCCTACTGGTTTGCATTTGTGTTTGTTAATGAAAAGCTATTGCCCATGTAAACACACTAGATTATTATGTCATGTGTCCGCAACTAATGTTGGATGCTTTCTTTTCAGCCACGAAACATGTCCAATTTCAACCCTCTTTCTTGATTTTATGAAAATAAAAAATAATCTTCTTCTTAATGTTTCTTTCTTTGTGATGTAGTCGTTACCCTTTCTTTTCCCAAGTCCTAAAGGCCATAACCAGAAACCCATCCAACCAAAAACCCACCCAAGATTTGAGCCGCAGAAAAGCTATTATGCGCTATGTTGGGCATTACACTGAAACACCTCCGCTGCCACCGTTTCCTACTCCTTCTCCGTCACCCACCCTAAACAGCGCCATTGTTGCAAACAGCCACACTATGCTTGTTTCCGTTTTCCTTGCTCTTTTCTTACCCTGTGCCGGCATGAGTCTGGTATTTGTCGTCTACATCTCTCTGCTTTGGTGCTACGGCAGTGATCGTCATCATCATAATGATAATAATGAACGCCAGACTGATATCGGGTTGGCAGTTAAGTCCGTGGTAGGGGAAGGTCTGTCGGCTTCCGAGCTTGAACAGTTTCCTGAGATTACCGGCAAAGAACTGGTTTTAGGGACCGCTTGCGCTATCTGTCTCGACGAGATCGAGAACGAACAACCGGCTAGACTTATTCCCGGTTGTAATCACGGTTTTCATCTGCGGTGCGCTGACACTTGGCTTTTGAAACACTCGGTTTGTCCTGTGTGTAGAGCTAAGCTGGATTGTCAATTCTTCAACGCTTTAGGAAATCCCTGCTAATTCTACAATTTTAATTCATGTGTAAATTTGATTCCATCTACAGGGTGTGTTCGGATGTATCGATTGCATTATTGCATATGCATTTGGAAACAGATTTTCTCAATCTTCATCCATCTAGTTATGATATTATGGAGTGTATATAATCTAAATGTGTTTTTAATTTCTGTTTTTGTTTTCTGATTTTGTGTTAATAAAGCAGAAGACTTTTTCTATGGTTGGTGATTCGTTTCCTCTGCTTTTCCATTTTTCGGTGGGAAAGAAGAAAGCTGGCGACAACTTCTATTTCGCTTCTTTGTGAAAATTCCATCAGCTTTCAGAACCATCCGATCGGATGACTTTTCGGATTCAAACTTTTCCGTTGGGGATCCCTCTCGGCTTTGTGATTTACTCTGTTGTAACAAAACGCAAAAGGCTGCTTCGTTAATGCAGTTTCGCCACGTCATACAGAGAATTTGCCAGAACGAGATTCGACGTTTTGTGAAATTACAATAGAGTCCCTACTGTGTATGAACATTGAAGCGGTGAATGATGGCAAGCTGGCGGTGCTTCAACCTTCGTTTTTGAGCTCCGTGAAAAATTATTATCATTTAATAACTTTTAAGTCTCGTAAAATAAATGTTTTTCATAAAAAAATTTTATTGTTTACAAATATTTTTATATAAAAATTCATTAACTTATTGACTAATTTTAGCTAAAGACCATATAAATTAAAAATAATGTTGTGTTCCATTATAGGGTCCATTCATCACGTTTTTTAAATGCAAAGCATTCCTTTTATAATGCTTTTGGATATTTTAGTTTTAATAAATTATTTGAATAAGGAAAGGTAAGAATTAAAAAAATAATAATAATAATTTTAAAAATTATTTATTAAAATTTATTTAGAAAGTTAAAGAATGAGTAGAAGGGAGAGAGTAAGAAAAGTTGATTTACCTCAAAGTTAAATAAGAGAGCCTAGAAGTCAAAAGATATGAACTTCCACACACCAATAAAAAAATATATTTGATTTTATATTTTGTAAAATATAAAATATCGTCTTTAAATTTTAAATAAAACTCGGATATTTCTTTTTTGTTGTTGTTATTTTTCATTATTTTTCAAAATATGTTTTTAAAGTTAGTTATAATTTTTCTAGTAACTTCTTTACTTATTTTTTAAAATAAAATATTTCTAAAAATTTTAAGTTGTCTTTAATTTTTAAGTACTAAGTGATGTGATAGCTTTTAATTTTTACTTTATTTATGAAATCAAAAATTATAAATAATACAAAAATTTATTAATTTTTAACAATTATTTATACTTTCAATTTAATTATACGTCACCTAACATTTAAAAATTTCTAGAATAAAATTTAAAATTTTTAGCATTATTTTTAAAATAATATCAAAATTTTTCTTTTTTTTTTTATTTTCATCAAACACCGTCAACACATTTTTTGTACATAATTATTATTGTTGCCATGAAAACCTTTTGTGGTCAATTTGAGTTAATTAGTGTGTTTTATTAAGCATCTATCACCTAGTTCTGTTATTTTTAAAATCTGTACGATTTAATAAAAGTAAAAAATTATATGCAAAAATAGAAAATGAAATGAAGATGGTTTTCTCGTGAAATAAAATGAGAAAACGACCGTTCAACTTAACCTCGTAGTTATATTATTTTTTCAAAGACATGGATATTATATTTAAATAAGTTAAAGGGTGATGATATTTGCGACCACCTTCTGTTTATTAATATTATTAATGTTTAAATGCAAAGCATTCTTTTTATAATGCTTTTGGATATTTTAGTTTTAACAAATTATTTGGATAAGGAAAGGTAAGAATTAAAAATATAATAATAATAATTTTAAAAATTATTTATTAAAATTTATTTAGAAAGTCAAAGAATGAGTAGAAGGGAGAGGGTAAGAAAAATTGATTTACCTCGAAGTTAAATACAAGAGCGTAGAAGTCAAAAGATATGAACTTTCACACACCAATAAAAAAATATATTTGATTTTACATTTTGTAAAATATAAAATATCATCTTTAAATTTTAAATAAAACTTGGATATTTCCTTGTTGTTGTTGTTGTTATTTTTCGTTATTTTTCAAAATATGTTTTTAAAGTTAGTTATAATTTTTCTAATAACTTCTTTACTTATTTTTTAAAATAAAATATTTCTAAAAATTTTAAGTTGTCTTCAATTTTTAAGTACTAAGTGATGTGATAGCTTTCAATTTTTACTTTATTTATGAAATCAAAAATTATAAATAATACCAAAATTTAATAATTTTTAACAATTATTTATACTTTCAATTTAATTATACGTCACCTAACATTTAAAAATTTTTAGAGTAAAATTTGAAATTTTTAGCATTATTTTTAAAATAATATCAAATTTTTCCTTTTTTTTTTTATTTTCATCAAACACCGTCAACACATTTTTTATACATAATTATTGTTGTTACCATGAAAACCCTTTGTGGCCAATTTGAGTTAATTAGTGTGTTTTATTAAGCATCTGTCACCTAGTTATGTTATTTTCAAAAATTGTACTGTTTAATAAAAATAAAAAATTATATGCAAAATAGAAAATGAAATGAAGATGGTTTTCTAGTGAAATAAAATGAAAAAACGACCGTTCAACTTAACCTCATAGTTATATTATTTTTTCAAAGACATGAATATTATATTTGAATAAGTTAAAGGGTGATGATATTTGTGACCACCTTCTCTTTGTTAATATTATTGATGTTTAAAATTTTTTGAGATAAAAAATTTAATATATTACACAGATTTTGTCGTCAATATTGTTAGAGTGAACAGATAAGACAGTATTTCGCCTGAGTCAAAAATCTCATAAGTCTTATTTGAAATTAAAATAAAATGTTATGAGTAAAATCAATTTGTCGACGTATAAATTTCGATACTTAAATTAATAAAAAATTCAAGATTTATGAACGATAGAAAGAAAATTTTGAAATAAAGTGTTTATGCTATTTACTAACTCGAGTAAGTGAGTTCGAGAATGACCTCGTGTTGGTAGTGGAGAGCCTTTTATATACGGGGAGTTTTAGTAATGGTTTAAAAATTATTTCTAATGAAGTGAGTTCAGTATTTATAAAAATATTTACACGTGTAACTATCAAAGAACGAAAACATGATTAAAAGGTATACGGTTGATATGGGCGGAAGACAAATTACTTTATTATTTCTTTATACCAAACTAAAATAACGCAATAAATGCTTATAACCCATAAGATATGTTATCTCCAGGCTTTAATATGACGAAATGTTTAGATGATCAATAAGGAATGCACCCAACTTCACTATTTAGTTTTTCCATTTTTTATTGCTGAGATCAAGTCGCCTCAATAATTTAGTGGCAGACGTAGGGACTGAGTTGAACAATTCAAGTCAGTTTGCTCAAATAATGATACGGGTGGGGACAAAAATATAGAGTCAAAAAAACCCTCAACAAATATAATCCATCAAAATTATAAATCTACAAAAATTTTGAAAATTTATACAATGTAATGTCAAAAATAACCCTCATTTATTTTATATTTACAATTAATTTTTAAGAAACTTTGGGTTTCACTTTTATTTTGAAAAGGTCTTCTATATTTAGCGTGTATATTGAATAACAATATCAAACAACGAACTCCAACAATTCTTTACTCATTAGTTGTAGAATTTTCACAAATTTTTGTATATTTGATTTTTTTAATTAATATTTTAACAATTATATATTTTATGTTTGAACGAAATTATAGAAAATATAGAAAAATGTATTAAAAATATTTTAAATTGAATTAAAAAATAAGATTTATGTGATATAAAATAGATTTTAAATTAAAAAATAATTAAATTATTATATGTTTATCTATTTTAGTCATTTCAATTAAAGATAAAATTCTAATTTTTTAAAATTTTATGAGTTGGGGGTATTACCCAAAAAGTGGGGGGAAATATTACCGCCTTAAGTTAAAAATTTTGCTGGCCCAATTTCTATTGATCAATCCGTTCAAATGAAAACCCTAATCATTAGCCTTAGAATGATCATAAACAGCCCAGGAATTTGCAATAATAGCACCAACGCGCCAGTATATTGGTAGCGTTTTTTTTTTTTTGTGTTTGGAGACATAAATAATAATTTTTATTCCAAAATAATGTTTTAACATCCCAGTCATGGTCATGAATTTTAATTGGTATGATATTAGAATTTTCGAATGTATATTAAAATATAATTTATAATAAAAAAAAATACCCTATAAAGCGAGACTATGAGAAAATAGATTTTAATTGATTTAAAATAATGCTTTGACATACAATTCATGTACATTTTTAAGTTATTTTAATTGGTATGATATCAACATTTGTGAATATATATATATTAAAATGTAATTTCTAATAAAACGAGACTATGAGAAAGTAGATTTTAATTGATTTAATTGATGATTTTTAAAGTGTTAATAAATGTAAAATTCGAAACCTTTCTATATCAAATTAGGGTGTTGTTTGATTTATTCATTATAATATTTATTAAAAAAAAAAAGAAATTATTTTTTGATATTTTTTAGCCCTATTTTATTTTATTACATTTATTGAAAAAGCTTAATCTAGGATAAACCAACCAAATAATTTATAGCAAATAAATTTTACATTTATGTAACTGTAAATTACTTTCTTTTTAACATTTGATTTCTTTACATAAATAGATACCTGTAATTTTTTTAACAGAAAATTTTCTTTGATAATGCTGTTTTTAAGTTCGCTCATTTATTTATTATTATTATTTAGGTTGAAACGCATGTAAATTTTCTCTGTGATTGTGACTTTTACTGTTAAGATTTGGGATATTGAGATAGTTTGACACATTTTATAATGCCCAATTGCAAGTAATACAATATAATAGGGTATATCAAAATACACAATTGCTGATAGTCCATTCCATATCATGTTACCAGCGTTCATTCCGTATTATACACAGTGTTCAAACCACTTCTCTCTCTCTCCATATAATTGAAATCGAAAATTGCAATACAATTTGTACCAATTCATTAATCTTTTCATTCTCTGTATTTCTTTGTTTCCTCTTTTATCTAATTATCATTTAACTCTCTTTTGCAATGGGAAGATACACAAATGCTCTCCAAATCATATCGGCTTCGCCTGGAGTTAATGGCAAGAGTGTGACAGAGCTGACGAAAGATCAATTGACTGGATTCGCGGGGTCCATCATTCGAAGTAGAGAGCAAGTCAAAAAGCCCTTTAACGTACTTCATTTAGGCCTTCTCGTTTCTCATTATAACAAATGGGCTCACAATTTGCCCACCATTCAACCTGCTACAACGTCAAATACAGCCCCGGCCGACAAGGCAATCCTCGGCTCACATACCGAGAAGACAAAATTAATAGGAAATTAGTACGCCGAAGTTTGATCCAACGGGATTGTGGGAAAGATAAAAAATGGAAAAACTAGCCATTGTAACCTTCCAACCACACACCTCCAACCTTCTCAAAATGAGACTTAAATTCATATTATTTCACATGCACGGGCGCATATGAGTGAGATTTTCTTAATTTTAATTTTTTATTTGAATTTAAACACAAATTTTTTATCATTAAATTTTATAATTTAATAATTAAAATTTAAAAGCATAACATTGCCCATGGATATAAACTCGCATACAGGCTAACGTGTCAGGTTGATTTAGACACTCTCACAATAATCGTACCGGGCCCAGCAAAAAAAAAAAAAAAAAAAAAAGTTCAGCAATGATCTACAAAGAACGATTCATATAGGCCAAATTAAGTCCGCAAATCTCATATTTATTATTTAAATAATAATTTTATATTTAAAAATTATTATTTTAATAATTTTATATTTAAAAATTATTATTTAAATAACAAATATATAACATAATAATAGGTCGGGCCAAAGTATATCATAGGCCGGGCCAGCCTTAACATCTGGCTAGGCACTACCCATTTATACTGGGTTTTTACTGTTTATAATTGGGTCGGCCGGGCCACATCTAAAAGTAGGTTTTACATCTTATCAAATAAAATATTAATTAAAAGGCAAGCTGAAGTAATGAGCCAGAATAGATAAGTTATACTTTTATATCCTAAATACAAAATTTAGGGATCAAAATTAAAAAATTTTCCACTTAATATTCATCGCCTCCTTTTCTCCGTCTTCTTTTCTAGGCCAGCCTCCTATCTAAATCTTTTCACCGTTTTTATCTCTGCACTCACTCGCCTCTGCAGAAGATTTGTTCCTAATGGCATTTCAAAGAATACTGACTCACGTAACCTTGACCCTAAACCTGCGGTTCAAATCCACGGCTTCTATCAGTCTCTGCCTGTCTCTCCTTACCTCTCCCAAAATTCTAGCCACCCATTTCGCCCCACGCAGGCCTCTCTTCCCCCGATCAAAGGTCAAGTTTCCATCTCTCAAACCCAAATCTAATAGCCACCATAAAAAATGCCTCAACTCCAGCCACCGACCGTGTAATCTCCGTTATCGCTAATCAACGGCCAAACTTGTTTCTCTTCATGGCTCAACGCCATACAATCTGTCACATTGGACATTCTGTTGGTGATTCCGTTGTTGTTTAATCCGGATCGGGACGGAATCGGTTTCAGGCCCATTTCTCTAGAAAAACTGAGCATTAAAAGTTGAAGTCGTTATATCAGAATAAAATCTTGTATCGCATTGACATAAAATGGCAATCTTAGGGGATGAAAACATCCCCGTATATATATATATATATATATATGCTGACATCCACCATCCGTCAATCCAACTCCCAATTAAATCAATTATTGAAACCAATTCAATCAGTTGCCTTAATTAGTATTATTTTTTTTATAATATTAATTTTATTAACGGGTGTGCTTAGAAAATTTTTATATTTATTTTTTTATAATAAATTTTGATTTTAATATAATAAGAAATAAGAAATTTTAATATTTATAATTTATTAAATATAATTTTTTTAAAAAAATACTCTACGTGCTATCTCCTCGACAACATGCTATGATGTATAAATTTTCTAAGAAAGTGGGCTGTTGAATTCAACTGATGTCGAAAGAGAACCCCAGTGGATTTGTAATTAAACAGGTTCCTTAGCTTATCTTTAATTAATTGGATTTATACATGTATGTAAAATTTCCAAAATACTAATATATAGGATTCCAATTTTAATTCCTGCATTACAAGAAAAAGACATGAGATTTATATTATTATATGAAATTTGGATTGTTAAAGGCCATAATAAAATTGTAATTTACATACAGGTTGGGAAGTGGGCTGGTGTTACAAAAATAATGACGTAAAAATATCGAAGCGGGGCGCTATTACAAAATAACGAAATGGATATATCACTCCTAGCCGTTAAATCGCTTGTTGAGTGATCCAAAGTTCGCTGAGTTTTTTTCTTTTCTTTTTTTTTTTTTTTTTTAATGGGTGGAGATATTTCCACCCTGTTTTTAACAGTATTTAATTAATAAAATTTTGTAAAAATTTAAAAATTATAATATTTTACAAATTAGTTTGTATAATATTAATATTAATTTTATCATAAATTAAGATAATATATTTTTTATTATATAATTTTTTAACAAAGTTAAAAATTATCAATAGTTGTTTACACACTATATTCTTTTTTAATAGTTCATCACACATATAAATATTCATTAATAAATTTTTAAATAACTCCCAAGATTTGATTAAATGAACACACTTCTATTAGTTGGTTGATAATTGATTGCAAAAATAAAAAAAATTATATTTTAAAGACGCAATTACGATCTTAACCTTTATTTTATAAATTTTTTATATATTTTTATTTATATTAGTAAAAGTTTAAAATTTATAATTCTAGTAGATTTTTCAGAAAAGATAAAAATTTAAATAAGTCATGAACTTTTAGTAACGTAGAAAGAAAAATAGAAAGAATTAAAAAAAAATTTTTGGCATTTTTAGAATTTATTAGTCAAGAGTCAAAATGGTAATTATAACTTCAAAATTGAATATTCTTTTTAATAATCTGTTAGCAACTAGCAAATACGGGTGTATTAAGATATTTTTTAAATATATAAAATTAAAACATCTATTTAAGGAAATCTCAAGGGTCCGAAAGTCATTTTCATTAAATTTTTATAATAAATTATAAAAATAATATAACAATTATTTTTTCTTCTTAAATATAGTGTGGTGATATTTTTCTTATTCAAATCTTTTAATTATTAAAATTTTTTATTAATAAAATAATAAAAATAAATAAATATTAATTTTAAAAATTTTATACTAATTTTTTATGCACCTTAACTAATTTTCTAAATTAAAATTTATTTTTTGGTACATGTAATATATTGAAGTGACAAATTAAGAAAATATACAATTAAAAATATTTGAGAAAAAAGTAAAATTTATATTATTTTATACTTTTTTATTAACAAATTTATTATAAAAATTTGAATAGTATGTAATTTTAAATAAATAGCGAGTATAAGAAATAATTAATAATTTATCTTTTCTTAAAATTTTAATTAATTAAATAAAATATAATCTAATTTATGATAACATTATTTTGTAATTATACGAATCATTTTATAAATATTATAATTTAAAAATTTTATGGACATTTGTTAAGGTGGGGTGACAATATCATCGCCCTTTCCAAAAGCCCATGTCGAAGTTTAAAGCACCTAAATTGGGCCGAGGGTTGTCCATCGGACCTGCACAACTATTTTTTTCTCAATCGTCATATTTATGTTTTATGACGATTTAATTGTATTCATTCAATCAAATTAAAATGGAAAAATAAATTTATTTATATATCCATTGATTTCATAGTCTCATTAAACATCTCATTTAATTTCCCACAGCCTCATCATAGTCTTCGGACCCGTGCAGTTCAAACTCACTTTTTCCTTTTTGTGCGACGCTCAACAATCACCACAAACAAAGATTGGTTAAGTCTTCCACTTTGTTGCCACGGAGAAAAAGGTTTTGAAGTGGCCAACTCTGACTTTTCCTTGTCAGTTGTCACAAAACCTGTTCTTGAATTTTTTTATGTTTTATATATAAAATTATAATTTATTTATTTATTTATAACAAATTAGTCTCTATTTTATATTTTATTAACCATAATATTATTCTATTAAGTGATTGGATTTTGACACAAAAAATGGAAGAGTATTTAAGAATTTAACTTAATTAATTACTCAGTAGACTACTCAAACCATGATTGAGAAGTAAAGCATAGACTTTTTTGCTACGAGTTTCAAATTGCTGTGGGTAAAATCTCAAATTTAAAAATTTTGATTGTCTAATAAAAACAATTTGATTGTCCAATCAAACCTAGGAAAATGTGTCTGGTATTATTTAAAAAAAAATTAAAGTACTTGTTGCGAGAAAAAACATGATTAATTTTAAAATTTTATTTATAAAAATAGTTAGAAATAACAAAATTTATATTTTACTTTTTAGTTAATTGTTTTTTAAAATATTTTATATTAAAAATGCATTTTACTGAGCATGCAATTAAATATTTTTGTTCATTTTTATTTTTAAACCAAAAAAAAGATAATTGAAAAACTTAACTGTAATATAAAATATTAATAATTTAAAAAAATTTAATACTTTCATGAAAAATTAGATGTTTATTTGATATTAATAGACAAATTATCTTTTATTGGAAAATGACAAAGTTTGAGCACTTGAATGTTGTTAGCCCATTTAACATTATGTTGATCCAAACATTCCGTCTCGTTAGTGGAATGAAGAAAGCTGAAGTTCACCAAAACAACCTTTCCAAACTTGATACTCGTATTGAAGTACTCACCAGCGTGCCACCAAACTTTCGAATGACCACACCACACCATGCGTCATCGTTCCGGAAACGACACGCACTGGTTTCTTTCTGTCTTTTAGGTCACGAACTTCAGTCCAAAGTTGATCGTTTTGCCTTTTTCTTTAGCTTACTTCGACAAGGAGTTTTGTCCGACACGTGGTCTTTGATCCTAGGGCTAGGCATCTTTTAGTGGGCCCCATTGTTGATTCGAATAATTAATTTATTCAAGTGATCCAACGCTTTCTTATTTAAAATGTGACACTTGTCCTCACAACTTTAACACGTGTTCTTCTGTGGTAGGGATCTAATTAATTAAAATAAAAGATTGTATGAAACAAATGAATGCACTTTAGCCTTGCTCAATTATTTTGGCCCCGTTTGTTAGGAAATTTCTTCTTTTTTTTTTTTATTATTAAAAAACTCTTATCCTAAATATCACTGTAACGATTTATCGTACTCAAATAAAGCACCCGTTATTTTTTAAGATGCATATTTATAAATCACACAATACTTATTCTAAATTAATTAAAATTATATATATAAATTACATTATAATAATATTAAATATAAAATAAAATTTTGACTATATTAAATTTTTATATTTAAATATATTTTAAAAAATTTAAATTCAAAATTAACATAAATATTTCTAAAATAAAATCATTTTACTACACTAAATGAGTTTCTTCATTTAATATCTTCTTAAAATAATTTTTTGTTTTTATGTCCATCAAATCAAATTTGAACTCTTTGAAGGATGTCCTGCTTCTCATGGAGATTATCAATTGATTATTTTTTATTTTTTTGGCTTCGGACACGCGAGTCGGGCCGTGGTGTATTAAGTTGTATAATATGTGAGAAACTTTGGAGAGACAGAGAAGATATTACAGGAATTTTTTGAGAGAGAAAATGATAAAGTTATTTATGAAATTAAAATGAATATTATCAAAAATAATAAAATTTAAATTCTTTTTTATGGAATACCTTTAGAAAGAAGTTTTATGATATTCTTTTAGGATTCTAATTGCATTAATTATTTTTGTATTATTTTTTTATGACTTTAATTTTTGTGTCTTGATTTTAATTGATAAAGATCAAAAATAAAAAAATAAAAAATATAATTATATGTACCTTAACCCTGACTTTTACACTATTATTTACTTTATTTAAAATAAAAATGAGTCCCTATTACATTGTAAGGATGAAATTTGTATTTCAAGCATTTATGTATTTATTGCTCACTGTGTTTTTGTGTTTTAATAATTAATTTATTAAAATTTTAAATTTTATAATTTCAATTTTCTTTTGTCATCATTATTTATTTGATGCTCATCTCTTTGATTGATTGATTGATTTTACTACATTTTTAGGTAGATGTTAAGTTAGGGATTATATTGCGGACATTGAAGGACAGACAATTTTCCACGTTCGTAAAATTATACTGCTGTTTTGAAGATAAGAACAAAAATGGATTTCGATGGATAAAACCTAAACAAATGAGGAAGTTGAAGTAACTGTTCATACAAACGTGGACATGTCAGATTGCATTCTCAGTTGATCGTTTTGTTCAGTTGCACGATGCCCCCTTTAGACACTTTCCTTAATGAAACGCGAAAAAAAAAAAAAAAAAAAGCAATGAAATAACATGCTTAAATAAAGCATAAATAAATATGAATATTAATTTAAAAAGTAGTGTTAAATATATAAATTATTAAATAAAAATTAATATATATCATAATATATTAATATTAATTAATAAAAATATAAAATTAATATAATTATAATAAAATATATAAATAACATTATAATTAATAATATTATTATGTCATACTAATTTATACACATTTAATTTTATTTTTATTTAATATTGAAATCTGTATAAATTTTATATAAAAACCGTTTTAATAGATTAATAAACCTTTTATGATACCTAATAAATTAATGATTTTTTGTGTGATAATTATATTGTTTATTCATGTTTATAATTTTTTACTTTTATAAAATAAACTACTCATCACTTATAATTTTTTTCTTTTATAACATAAACTACTCGTAACCTTTTAAAAGTAACTTCAAACTGCTCTAAATCCTACATATTATTATTAGATATAAATTTTTTAAAGAGCTTCACTACTGTACTTTGGTTCTCGTCGTAATATAAAATCCAAACTCCTCGACAGAAAGATGGAAACTAACGGTCACTGTTGGTATATCCTTAAAAACTTTCCATCTATGCTCTACGCAAAGAAATTTATGGTGTCTCCGTCAACGCCGTTGGATCAGATCTTTTTTTTTTTTTTTTTTCCTTGTGATACGTGAATGGTACGTAAAGCCTTCATATTTTTTGGCAAAAAGGAATTCTAGAAAAATAGAAATATGGGCGAGAGAGAGACAGGTGTCCCTCTGACTGTTTGCTTTCCGGACATCAATTTAATATCTTTTGTGACGGCCTATGGCATTGCACGGGAATGTCATCATGTTATCTTCCATAACAATAACTTGCAATCATAACCGTACACGTTATGGTTACTTCTTGATTCAATAGGGTTGACTTCTGAACTCGAGTCAGTTACAGTCTAGGTATAGGAGTTAATAACATCCAGGTTCCTAAGATATAACATTTAAGAGATAAAGTCATCATATTTTCGCTTTTAAATTTAACAAATAAGTCCCTAATAACTACCCAAATAAAGATTACAGACCTCTTTGATGCAGACTAACAAACTTGTTCAACTGGCCACTATAATTTTATGGTAGATGATTAGTGAATGTGCTATTAAAAGGTTTTATATGTTTGCATTTGGAATGCAATCGATATTGTTTTGTAGTGGTTATGTTTTATTTTTAGAATTTGAAAATAATATAATTTTCTTTTACCATTTCATAAAAAAGTTTTATAAAATATGTAAAATGCTTTTTTCAGTTATAAAAGAAAAGTTGAAAATAATATTTTTCTTATTTTGCAAAATGGCTAAAATTATCAAGCACTTGTGATAATTAAAAATAACAAAAATAATTATGTTAACGATTATTTAATAATATAATAATTAAAAAATAACAAAATTAATTTTAACAAAAATTTTAAATACATATATTATTTTATTTTTTATTGGTACTTTTATGAGGCAATTTTGTTTTTATTATTTTTATTTTTTACAAGATGTGTTATGCCCCAAATTAAGTTTCACGCGTGACAATTGTTGCATACCTTTGTATAACTATCTTGTGGGTTATAATCGTGATACGAAAATTTGTGAGATTTTATATATTATCGCTTTATAATCTATTAAAATATTTATAAAAATTTTTCATTAAGAGTTCAATACAAAAATATTTTGAAATCATTCAAAATTTTAAATAAATTCTTTAAAATAATAAATTTATTATTTAAGTGTCGCATAATATCTAATATACCTCACAAAAGGAAGTTAGTTAAGTTACCTGAGTATTAAAAGGTGATGAACCTCAACTATTTCGTCTCACCATTAGTTTTTTTTAGTATTATTAACTTGAAGTGAGATGGTGAGCATACTAATATATGCTTGGTGAGTGAATCATTAAAATAAATAAAATATCTGATAAAATAAGTGAAATTTAAGGCAATTAGTAAAATTGATTCATTTCAGATCACACATATTATCAAATATTTTCTTTTTTTTTTCTTTATTTAAATATCATTTTATTTATTAGACTTGTGCTTCCTCGCGAAAATCGTTAGCTTGTCAACTTTTTTTTAGAGTAGTATATTGACCAAGACACACTCTAAGATATCACTGAGATTTTTATTACAAAACTATTTTATTTATCAAATATTTTATATATAATTTAAAAAAAATCTTTTATTTCAAAATATTACCTAACTTATTGGTATTAGTTATAAATAATCACGTGGTACTAACCTCGATTATCTTTAGAATATATGTCAATTCTATATATTTCCTCAATTTCGTAAATATAAGTTTTATTAATCACATAAATAGCATTTTATCATAGGTTATTTAAAATAAATTTGCTAAACGGATTATTTAAGTGACCAATAACACTTAAACTACTTTGAATAACGAGTCATATTCATCACTTACGTGGCATCCTGTCATAGGTTACTTAAAATTATATTCACTTGGGTGGCCTCATATACGTCCAATCATAAACTACTTATATCAATAATCAGCTTACTTGCCTCATTGTCACAGAATCTACATTATAAAATCAAATTCATGTAAAATAAAAATCTAATATCAAAATCAACTAAATACACATTATCATCTAATTTCACAAATCAATACTAGAGCATAAACATATCAAAATTAACCTTCAGTCACATATACAAATTAATACACAATTCAATAAGCTATTTATTGTTTGATTTAAGATAATAAACATACAATAAACTACTCTTAATTTATAAAAATTTAAATTTTCATAAAATATTTTAAAAGTATCTACAAGAAAAGGGGATTTACTCTCTTTTAAGGAAGGATAAACACTTTTTCTCTACTCTATTAATTATTTTAACTCACACTACACGATGTTTAAATCTATATAATACATTACAAATCATATAATTATCAATCATTTTCATAAACATCCTCATTTATTCTCGCATACACATAAACTAACACCATACTAGTCAATAAAACCTAATTCGAATTTTTTAATCTATTGCCTACATTTCAACCTTTTAAACTTTAATTATAACATTATACCACGCACATATTAATCTTTTTATTTATTCAATTCAATCAACATATTTAAATTTTTGATTTCACTAGAATACGACTTAACCATATAATATTTAGCAATTTATCTGATTTTTATTAATAAAATTCTATGGCCTTTCTCATTTCATCTCAATCATCATTTTTATCTCAATTCAACAATAACGAATTATTATTTTTTAAATATTTTAAGCAAATGAATAGTTTTTATAAACAATAATCATTACTCAAATATACCAAAATCACTAATTATTTCATTCTAACCTTTAAAAAATATAATCTAACTCAAATAATCAATTTAAAACTTAAATCAATAATATTTTTTAATGAACAATGAATCTAATTTATCAATTTCTTAAACTATAAATTCAAGGTTGAAATTGGTTAAAAAATTTATCAAAAAATCGATTAAGTTCTAAGAATACCGCTAATTAAGTTGATTATCAAAAATCTCAATTTATTTCAAAACTCTAGCTTTCAGTTCGGTCCAATTTCTTAACTAAATTAAAAAATATAACTTGCTACATATATAGGATAATGCGTTCTTATGATTTATTAAAAAAATAAGAGTTTAATCAATTGAAAAACTAAGAAATTGAAAGGAGAAGAAAATTGAAGAAATGAGAGAAAAAAGGGAGAATCAGGTCTGAGAGAAAAAAAAAAAAAAGGAATGACCAATCCCCTGTTCCATTATACTCTTATAAAATCTTCTGAAATTCTTAAAGTATCTTTAAGTGAAAAGAAGAAAAAAAAATCAAAAAGTATTAAAAATACGAAAATAAAAAGCAAAATTTAACATTCGATGCCATTTACATGAAATGACATTATTTGACGCTCTAACCAGTGTAATAATCAATGTTAGTCATCCCTCCCAGGCTAGATTCGATGCCAATTTTGGTGCTGGTCTGATGGTGGCCATCTCGGTCGGTTAGTCCTTGTAAAATGGGCCATAGTTCTTATGTTGTCAAGATTTCTAACTTTCATATTTTCGACTTTAACTCTCTCTTGTTTGACTTTAGATTTTACTCAAATTTATTTTTATAAAAGTGTTATTATATTCTCTTTTAATAAAATTAAATGTCTTATCTATTTAATTTTCTAATCAATAAAAATTTATTTTAAAAACTCGAGTGCACGAATAGTATTTTATAAAAAATTTTTTTAGATACAATTAACTTCATTCAAAAAATTTCAAAATACCTAATAAATATTAATATGATTTTAATCAATAATAGTATTCAAACGTGCATTTTAAAAAATGATAAGAGTACCCTTTTAAGATAAAATGATTAAAATATCTTTAGTTAAAAAAAAATGGTATGACAAGATGACTCTTTGGTCATTATATTTTTTAAAAAATATATGGAATTTAATAAAAAAAGAAAGGCCATTTATTATTTTTAAGAGTTAGTTATTAAAGAATTTAATTTAATTTAATTAAAACATGTAGATTACATTTTTAAATATTTATTTGTTTTTATTTGACATATTTAACGTAATTATATAATTCTACCTTTATATTTCATTCATTAAACAATTAAAATTAAATTATTTTTTAATATTTGATAAATAAAATTGTTAAAATTAAATTTTTTAATATAATGCCAAATGCAATTTACATCTATTAATTTTAGAATATACGAACATAAAATATTACCGAACACATTCTTAAATTTTGAAAATATGACTCAAAAAAATCATTTTTTATTTTTGTTCTAAAAAAAATACCAAACGCCTTTAATTATTGGGTTCCATAATAATGCATAATTCATTAAAATATTTTAGTTATTATATTGAATAATTTTTTTATTTCATATTCATATTAAAGTAATCAAATTATTTTCCTGCAATTGAGGGATAAAATTTAGATAAATAAAGTGTATATGATAATTTATAAATATGTAAAAATAACGGATTGTAATGTTATTTTTCTTACGTACTGCAATGATATTGTACCTGTCGCGGGTTGATTGGGCAGCATTGAAGGCTATGCAGATTAGGAATAGATAGTAGTTGCTCGTGAATGCTACGTGTTAGTGTTTCGGTGTATTGATGAGTCGAGCAGCGTAGGATCTAATGATGCGGAAAAGAATAAGGTCCTACGGAATATATGCATTGGAGGCACAGTGGAGGCTGTTGTTAATTTTCCATCGAAACACAGAGAGATAGAAAGAGGAAAGAGTGATGAGAAATGAGTCGACTCAGCGGCAGCAGAGGCAAATGAGCTTTGAGGAAGAAGGCGATAGCCCGCAGCTTCAATCCTTCACAAACGGAAGCTCCGATGATCAGAAAATCTCAACCTCTAGATTTTCTGATCTTTTGGCCTCCAAAGATCGTGATTATCTCCTCTCTTCAGATGGAACTCAGGTTTTCTCTCTTCTCTTTCACTTCTCTGGCCTTGGCTCATTTTCAATGAAGAAAGCCATAGGATAATACATATCATGTGCTTTCTTTTACCCCCTCCCCCAAAAAAATATAGAATTTTTGGACATTTTTTGTGGGAGTATATAGTTATTTATTTATATATTTTTTTAATTATGTATATTTAATAAAACTCTTGCACTCACTCTTCGTAGTTACTTCTTTTATAGGAGTTACTCTTTTGTGTTGTTGGATTGATTTGTGTTATATTTAACTTGAAAAATATGCATGGAGTTCATCCATTTATTCTAATGTTCAGACGTCGAAGAAGATACCATGACCTCTTTGGCTTAGTATTTATTATTGTTGATTTTATTTATTTATTTTAAATAAAAGATTAAATAAAATTGTTGCATCGTTATTTCCTTGGACATAAAAAAGAAGTTTCCTGAACCTCATTATTATTATCATTTTTCAAGTTATATATTATTGAAAAGTATAATATTGCTTGTTCTTTCTTGTATGCCGTCCAAAACTAGAGAAATGGCATACGGGAACAAGGTTTTTTTTTTTTTTTTTTTTTTAAAATCTACGTAGTACAGAAATTATTTTATGATAGTTGTTCTAAAATTTTGTTATTATTTTGTTCCATAAACCTCAAATCTGGGAGTTGGTAGGGATGTAGTTGAAATTTCACCTAACTGGGAAATTTATTAATTTTTTGTGTTCGGCTAGTAGATTCACTAGTAGACTGATCGTCGGCCTATGTTTTCGGGGCATAATATATTTAATTAACTTTTAATCAGACAATAATTTTCGTACCTTGTTTTAATTGTATGTTTGAAACCAATGTAAGATCTGATGTACGAAGAACCTTAATATATTATTAGCCGTGGAAAATTGTGTGGTCTCTAGCTAAGACTCCATTTTGAGTTCGAAGTTCAAATGTGAGACATGTTCTCCTTGCATTGTAACCAGCATTTTTCTTATGCTTCTTTGGTTTTGTATTTTACCTGAGAGATTTTTGAGTGGATCCAGAATGCTTCATACAATAAGAACAACAGAATGAAAAGGAAAAAAAAATGTTGTACATGTCATTTGCAGCTACCACAAATTCTGATATAGTCGTGTTCATTGCATTCTATTAGTTACTGTTTATTAATTCCTTTATCAGGATATTTTTGTATTAAAGCATAAAATATTTAATAAAAATATTTATATTTATATCTATTGCACAATGCATGCTTGTTGTTTAAATTATTTTCAATTCTGATATAATTAAAATTTTATCAGGTGAATCATGCAACATCTGTTAAAATCTTATCTTATTAGCAATTTAACAAGGCTGAAACAAATTCATGGTACAAAAATATTTGTTTATTTAATTTATTTTGTTGTTTGTGATTGATTATTGCTGGGGAATTGGGTCCCTTGTGTACGGTGGGAGAAACTTTGTTTACTTAGATGCTAGTTGTCAAGAAGCTAGCTACACATGCAAAATATGATCCAAGTCTCAGTCAGTGCGGGTTCCCACGCTATCCATTTTCAGGAACAACTATCATAGTACACGTGTCATCATTAACTGTCAACCTGCCCCTACATTAAAGCATCAGGTACAAACACGTAGCTCATTTACATCTACACATGGATGAATATTGAAAAGAAAACTAATGGTATATCAATTTCTTGGCTCTGTACATTTTTAGTGAGAATTGGATTCTCATTCTGCATTTACTTGTCATTTGCCAGCATCTTTTGGTTACCTAATCTGTATCATTCTCATTCACTGCGTTCTATTGATCCAAATTAACACAATTATTTCCGTTTCATCTCCACTATGAATTATAGGTTTTCTTTATTGTAGGTGAAAATTGCTGATCTTGAAGGCAAGATAACAGCCCTTTACTTCTCAGCCAACTGGTATCCACCGTGTCGAAATTTCAATCAAGTTCTAGTTGGTGTTTACGAAGAGCTGAAGACCAATGGATCCAATTTTGAGATTGTGTTTGTGTCATCTGATGAAGACTTGGATGCTTTCAATAATTATCATGCATGTATGCCATGGTTGGCAATTCCATTTTCTGATTTGGAAACCAAGAAAGCATTGAACAAAAAATTCGACATTGAGGATATTCCTTGCTTGGCGGTTTTGCAACCTTATGACGATAAAGATGATGCAACATTGCATGATGGAGTTGAACTCGTTTACAAGTATGGGATAAAAGCTTTCCCATTCACTAATGAGAAGCTAGAGGAATTGAAAAAGGAAGAAAGGGAGCGGCAGGAGCGACAGACTTTAACAGATTTACTAACAAATCACGACAGAGATTATCTCTTGGGACATCCCATATCTAGCGAGGTACGTCTAGCCCTCCTTGGTCAAGAAAAAATTATCTAACAAGACAGACAATAGTAAAAAATATATTCATCTAAAAATTTATCTCCGTTGTGGTATAATATGATTTTAGTAGTTAAATCATGTCTACATATTCATGTACATACAAGAGATTAAAAGCAAAACAAAACAAAACTATTCAGATTAAGTGATTAAGATGGTTAAAAAAGTGTTTATTAATATTAATTTTTATAAGGTTGACATATTTTTTGATATTTAAAATTTTATCTCACAATAATTGTATTTTAAAAGTTATCACATTACAATATTAAATAAATTCTAAATTTATGTTTGAGATTAATGTGATGCCGATTTAATATAACAATTGTTGTGGGAAGAACCATTGACCGTTAAATATAAGCAATATTTTTACTAAATTAATATTAAAATTCTTTTAATTATTGTGTTTTCGTAACATCAAAAGTACAACAATCACAAATTAAAATTATGTTTGATATGCTTTTAACCAACTTTAAAAGAACAAATGGTAATATTGGTAATTGTTGTAGCATCGTACCTTAAACTTGAGTGCTGGTAAATTTTGTTTGTCTTCTGTATTTTAAGATTATGTTAATTTTGAAGAAATTTAACCCAAGTCCATTTCATTAATAACGTGGAGTACAAGAAAAATACATGTCGGTCACTGCTTCGCTAGAAGTGCGAATGAGAAAGAGTGACTTTCTAATTTTCTTTTTTATTTAATATGATAGAATTTTTTAACTTATTTCTATCAATGCCAATATAAGCTTGTATTTTTCTTTCTTCCATCAATTGCCCATTAAGTTGGACACCTGGCTTCCCTATTCACGTGACAGATAGGATCTGTTATCAGTTGTTATCATGACAACCTAGCTATCTTGATATTAGGTTCGAAATTATAGTTTGATCCTTCAAACGTCACTGAAATGCATGTATTTCCTTTTTAAGTATTATTAATTCATTTTGGTCCTTAATATATTATAATTGATTCAATGTGATACATTTTCCACTCGGGACACCCAATTCAACGTGGGCTAGGAGAAAGGAAACTTAAAAATAGCAATTTGGATATTTAATTAAATAGCATCAATTTTCTTTTTCTATGGATTTAAAGTAAATCTCGTAAATTTGACGATTTAAATTAAATTAAAGATAAATTAATTGTGATTTAACTTACGGGACATGAATTTGACTTGGTGGGAAGAGTCTACTGATAGAATTAAGGCAGTCCTATATATGTGTAGGGTTCATTAATTTTGAGGTTGTGGTCCATATTGAAATTTGTCTTTATTTGAGGCAATAAAATTTAGAATCATTCTGAGGAAGGTGGGCTGTATGTTTCCCTGAAGAAAAAGAAAGGTTTGGAATGGTTATGTACACCACAGAATAATTCCTTTACGATATTCATATTCTGTGCGCACTAAGTTGCATGAAAGAGATGTTTCCGGTTTCACATTTTGAGCTTCATCTTGCCTACCTACCATATCCTAAAGTAGAATTAGAATAATAAGCACGAAAGCTAATGTGTGATGCTTTCTTTAATGGTGCAGGTACCTATTTCTTCCTTGGTTGGTAAAACTGTTGGACTTTACTTCTCAGCAAAACGGTGCATCCCATGTGTCAAGTTTATGCCAAAGCTGATCTCCATCTATCAAAAACTCAAGCAAATACTGGTAGAAAAAGGAAATGAAGATTTTGAAATTGTGTTTGTGTCAACTGATCATGATCAAGCAGCTTTTGAATCCTACTTTGATACCATGCCTTGGTTGGCATTGCCGTTTGGAGATCCAACCATCAAACAACTTACAAAATACTTTGATGTGCAGAGAATTCCCTGTTTGGTAATTATAGGGCCTGAGGGCAAGACTGTTACCAAACAAGGAAGATATCTGATAAATTTGTATCAAGAAAATGCGTATCCTTTCACCGAGGACAAACAGGAGTTTCTGGAGAAACAAATGGATGAAAAAGCTAAGACCTTGCCGAGATCGTTATTTCATGTGGGACATCAGCACGAGCTGAATTTGGTATCAGAAGGCACAGGAGGTGGACCGTTTATATGCTGTGATTGCGACGAACAAGGTTCTGGTTGGGCTTACCAGTGTCTTGAATGTGGCTATGAGGTGCACCCCAAGTGCGTCAGAGCTGTGGACCGTGGCTCCAGCCTCCACAATGGAGAGATGACTGCGTGAAACGACTGCTGCAGCTGCTCATATTGCTAATTGAGCTTCGATATTTCTTGCTTCAAGGCTGGATTATTATTGGAATTTCTCTCGTTGTTTGAAATGTAGGGATTGACTTCACCCAATGGGTGTGGATCATCTATGTTTGGTTTGACTTGTGAATTTAAATCCATGGATGTTTACTTGTGTATTATTTTGTCCAATAGCCCATTGAAAGTTTAGGTGCAAAGATGTACCAAATTCTAGCTGAAATGCTTAAAAATTGTATTTTCGTGAGAAATCTAGATCATTTGTTGCAAGGAGAGAATTGATGAAAGAAATCATACATCACAATCAGAACATGCCTGCGTAAATCTTCATTAACATGCGTGCATGAGAACATGTCCGCGAGTGCAAACAAAACGACTACTATTAAACAAATTATTTTTCCATGTTATTTGTGAATTTTCATTATTTTCTTGTATCCGTAATTAATAAATCTCAACATATAATATCAGGTCAATTGGACTACAATAGAATAAAATTGACTGGACCTACTTCGACTCTTATTAAAAATTCAAAACAAATCCTATGTAATAAACTAAAATTTTTCTGTTTTCATTTAAATTTTCACAATTCCAAATAATATAATATAGAGAACTAAAAATATTAGGTCTCATGTCTTTATTATTTTTATAAAATGGGATTTCATGCTTCTTTAAAAAGTGTATACACACACACAAACACATCATAATTACACGCACCTATATAAAAAATGTGTACATATGAAATAAAATGCAATAAAAGAGAATTTATGCAGTATGTGTATGACAAATTCAACTTTTAATTAAAAAAACTCTCAACTACACAAATTCTGTGTGTCATAGAAAAATAAAGAAAAAATAAAAAAAAGAGTGAGCTTAAAGTTTAGTGCGTAGATTTAAGTTTAAATAAATCAAAATTTAATATACGAATATCATAATTTATATGCAATTCAATCAATCATAATTTTTTAAATAATGTATTTTTAACGTATTAGTATATATAAATACATCAAATCATACTATTCAGTATTTTGAGAAAATTATATTCGATAGTCTCGTATTTTTATTCAAATATCATATAAAAAATACATATATAACTTTCAAAAAATAAGTTATTACACGCTACAAATATCACATATGTAATAAATATTATTTCTCGTGGAACACTCAAATATTTTTTTAATAAATATTGTTACATACTTGATGCATGATTTAATTTGAGTATGAAAATAAATATAATAACGTGCAATTAATTCACATATAAACTTTCTAAAAATAGATATATTGATGTCTAAACTTTTTTTGGACGAAAAATTTAGTATACTATACATATTTTATTGTTATAGTTAATATATAAACCATGCAAAACAGTGTTTAGCTCTAAACAAGGATTTTCGGGGGACTACCTGAGATTAAAGAAAAACGAGTTAGAAGTAAAGTTAAATTATCGATAAATAAATTCTGACGCTCAAGTCATTAGATCATTTAAGGCCAAGTTAAAGAGAAACGAATTAGGAGTGTTTGAATAATTTACCGATCCAGGATATTGGGCTTGAGAAATATCTATGAGGGAGGGCTAAACTTTACTAGTTGAGCTCTCTTTCTCTCATCTAGTTGAAAATAATCCAAAAAAAAATCTCTTTTCATGTAGCAATTTTATCATTTATAAGGTCTTTACACTTGCGAGTATCAGAGAACAAGAACCTGATTAGACAAAATAAGGTATAATCATTGACAGCTCTTTTCACCACTTTTCTACATCAGGGATGGGTGGGTGGGGGTGGGGGTGGGGTACAATGAATGCCTGCAATTTGTAGGGCATGGTGTCTCTTAACGTGATAGAATGCTCAAGCTATTTTTTGAAAAATATACTTATCTATCTCATCTGAATCTCCTATTTTTAAAATAAAGAAATTAGGTCACCTCAGTAATTAAAGTTGCCCATTTAATAATAGCTAGGATAAAAAAATACAGAGTTGTTAAATCTATCAACAAGATATAAAATATTCACTTCCACGAGTCAATTGTAAGTATTTATAAAATTTTATTTTTTTTATTAGCAACTAATCCTAAAATATAGAATTTAAAATTGACCATTTTAAAATTAATTCAAAAATTAATGCTTATTATAAGAATTTAAACATTACTATTCTAACTTAATAAATAGATAATCTTCCAAATCATCGAATATAAACTTGTTCCTCCTACTTACTATCCTTTTCTTTCCTCTTCTATTTCTCTCTATCGCTTTCGTTCTGTTTCTTTCAGCTTCCAATTAAAAAAAATGAAACAATCTAATCTGTTTATTATTATTATTTGCATACAGCTAGCCACATGTCCCATGCTAAAATAGTAAAAAAATTGAAGTATTACGAAGACAATTTAAAATTTTTGTGCACATACAAGAACTAATTTCTCTAAATATTTAGAGAAAAAATTGGACCATGAAAGTTGAAATATGTCTGCTTTAATAGATTTACACTGAGAGAGTAACGTTTTTGGCTTATAAATCTGTCGTACAGTGCTTGTTGATGCCCAAATCTTTTAGTGACGAATAAATTAGCATATCGCATAAATTTACTGTCACAATTGACGTAAAATATCATTAGGGACTATCTGAAATCACAAGAAAATGAGTTAAAAGTGAAGTCGGATCCCCAACGAGTAAACTCCGATGCTTAAGTCAGAGAATGGTACAAAATCAAATGAAAAGAGAAAAAATATGAGTGTTTGAGTATTTTACTGACTCGAGAGGTTGGGCTCGAGAAATATTCGTGAGTGCAATTTCTCTCACAACTGTTGAAAGATGATCTCCCCTAGGAATTTTCTTCTCCAGAAAAAAAGAAAAAAGTCCTCCTTCATGTATTACTTTCACCCTTTATAAGGCATCTGCATGTGTGAGTATTGAAAAACGGGAGTTTGATTAGACAGGAGTAGGTATGGTGATTGGATTAATCATTTCACCACTCCTTTATGTTAGGTCTAGAGTAATCATGAGTGCCTGCAATTTGCAAGACATGACACATTCTAACGTGATGGGACGATTGAACAGTTTTTTAAGCAGTGTATTTGTTGATCCTATTCAACACTCCCATTTTTGAAATGGAGGAATTGGGTCGCCTCGATAATCAAGGCGAGTATTGAGATATTGAGGCGACCAGAGTTGAGTCAGGCCTCCTGCTTATAACGATTGGGGTCGATAAACTTCAGTTGAACAGGTCTAAGATTGATAAAAATTGTCAACATAAGTCCCTCAAATTTCTGCTGTCCCGAAATGAGAGTAAAAATTTAGGTGCTTGTTTTTGGCTGAGGCGATTTAAATTCTAATCCAAAATTTATTGTACTTTTAGCCTTTAATAGTCGTTATTAAATGCAGCTGCTTCGATTTTAAAACGCCATTTCTCAAAAAGACAGGACTTGAATGTGTCGTTTTCGTGTAAAGCATTGTATGGCCACGTGTAAATATCTTGGCAATGACTACTGAACAGGTGCAGTGTTCGAAAGTATCTTTTAAACGTTACTAAACATGGCACATCCCTGACCGTACATCTCTCGACCCTTCGGACGCTTTGTGACGCTTGAGTGCTGGGTGTCTGCCTATAAATACCCACTATTTGTCTTTTCTTTTCCTATTTTGCACTTTTTATGCTTTCGATCTTTCATTCACAAGTCATTTGGACCTAATTCCTTTACGGATCTTGCTTTCATTTCTTCAACAAATCCTCATCTTTAGTTCGTCATTAATCTATTCGGCAAGATGTTACTTATTTTATAAATTTTATTACTATTTTTGTAGTGATGCTTGGGAGGTTCGTTGATTCGTAGGGGGAGAGGAGGTGGCTGTGAACTAGTAGCTGAAGGTCAGAGTTTCGGGTCAGGGTTCTCATAATCATCGTGTAATCGGGGCGACAAGGACAGGCAAAGCGAGAAAGCACTCGCAAGCCCCTTATCTTTTCTTGGCCTCTAGAGACGCTAATTTTACGTGGAGTTTTCGACCTGACATCCTGTTTTCTACATGTAGGAGATGAGCAACAGTAGTGAGAGCCATCACACAGAGGCGTTAGGTCTATTGCTTTGGGAAAATGCTGAGGGAGACCTGATATCTAGCTCTTTCCCAAATTTTAGTAACGAGAGGTCAACAACCGACTCAATCCCAGTACACAGATCAGGGATTTAGTTCGAGGCTGATAGATTCTCCTTTATTTTGCCACTTTAAATCTTAACGTGTACCGAGAAGCATTTTAAATAAATAGTTTGGTGATTATAAGGGTTCCCAAAAGAGAAGAAACACCGAGCCGCCCTCTACCAGATGAAACCGCCTTTAACGAGGAGTTATTCTTGCTGGAGGTAAGGCTATCGCTCTAGTCTTTCTTCTTCAGTGTCCTCACGTATTTCTAGATTCTCTCGTATTAGTTGGTCCCCAATAGTTAAAGAATTTTGATCAGGCTATATGTGTTGTGCAGCAGTACTTTGGCGAGTCCCTAAGCATTCCTGAGGTGGCCTACATATACACCTTGAGGAAAAATTCAACGTCAAGCTTTGAATGGTACTACCTATAAATCAGGCCAGGCACCCCAAATTCGATGAGAGGCAATCCTTCCAGTACCAAGTATTAGAAAGACAAATGATTTTTTATTAAAGGCGAATGAGACCTCACCGCAGGAGAAGAGATCCTAAATAAATTTAGGTCAAAAATTGTGTGGTCGAGTCGCCTTGCCCTAAGTCAAGAGTCAAAAGGCCGAACGACCTCCTTTGGTGACATCACTGCTGACTAGAAGGAGCTCTTATCAAAAGCAAACTTGATGAAATCAGGCCTAGTCTTTTTCTCAGGT
>JAWDEX010000003.1:1823996-1855995 GCA_035221805.1 Trichilia hirta | reverse complement strand
AGTAAAACAAATAACAATAATATCTTTTTCTCAACTAAATCTGACATTGACCTTAATATCTAAAGAATAACAATAAGAACACAAAGATAGAAAAGATATTATCTAATAAATGCGATTCATAAACTGATAGTAAGGCTCAAAATCTCTCACGAAAGAAAATTAAAAAAAAAAAGGAAATACTAAGAAAAAACCAAAATGAAAAATTATATATAAAGAACTTACCAATGTTGCATTGATATTGGTAAATTAGATCCATAAGAAAAATTCCTTTCATTGTAAAATCCATTTTGTCAATCATAAGCTTGAGACGCTGATCATTTACTTTAAGAACTCTTTCATCCTTCATATCTTCAATTTTAACAACATCATGAAAAAAAAACTCTTTGAACTTTGAAAGGACATATCCACCTTGACTTGAGCTTACCTAGATGCATATAAAGTCTAGAATCATACATGTGCACTTTATTATTAGGATCAAGTGTTTTGCTAAGAATGAATTTGTCATAAAACATCTTTATTCTAACCTTCTAAATCCTAACATTCTCATATGCACCATTTCTTAACTCCTCTAACTTAGTTAATCAAAATTTTCTATGTTTAGCAGCTACTTTTAAATCAAAATTAAAATGTCTGAAGGCCCAAAATGCTTTTTACTCTAACTCTATAGGTAAATGATAAGGTTTTCTAAAAATAAGTCTGTAAGGGAACATACCTAAGGGAGTTTTAAAAGTTGTACAATAAGCCCAAAGTGCATTACTCATTCGCAAGGACCAATCTCTGCGATCTGGATTAATCGTCTTTTGTAAAATTTATTTCAATTCTCTATTGGCTAATTCTACTTGCCCATTAGTTTGAGGATGATAAGTTGTGAAAATTTTGTGTACTACCTTATATTTTTCATCAATGACTCAAAAGAACGGTTGCAAAAGTTTGTCTCTATTGTTAATGATAACTTGTGGTATACCAAACCTGGATGACACATCTTTCTTTAAAAATCTAATCATCGTATTATTGTCATTAGTTTTACAAGTTATGGCTTCTAACTACTTAGACATAATTTATCGCAACAAGAATATAATGATAACCAAAAAAAGGAAGAGAAGATCCCATAAAATCAATACCTTGACAATAAAAAATCTCGATGACTAAAACAGAATTAAATGATATCATGTTATAATGGGACACGACTCTTAACTTTTGACACCTATCACAAGAACTACATTAATTATTAACATCAAGAAATAAAGTGAGCCAATAAAATTCACACTGTAAAATTTTTATAGCAGTTTTTTTAATAAAAAAGTTACCTTTACAAGCTTGTGTGTTATAAAAGTTTAATATGCTAGGGATTTCATCATTAGCAACAAAATGTCTCAAAATCTAATCAGGATAATATTTAAACAAGTATGGATTATCCTAATAAAACTTATGTACCTCAAATAAGAATTTTCTTCTTTCTTGGGCTCTTCAGTTATTAAGAATCCTACCTATAGCCAAATATTAGTAATACGAGCAAACCATGGTAATAAAATAGTAAATAGTAATTGCTCATTTGAAAAATAATCTCTAATCGATTTTGGCTTAGTGGTCTTCTTAAGAGTAATTTTAAAGAAATGATCAGCTACAGCATTCTCTACTCCCTTCTTATCCTTTATGGTTATGTCAAATTCTTGCAAAAGTAAAATCTACCTTATCAATCGTGCCTTAGCATCTTTCTTAGTAAGAAAGTACTTAAGAGTTGTATGATCAGCAAATATAATAATTAGTGAACTAATCAAATAAGCACGAAATCTATCTAAATTAAAAACTACGGCTAGTAACTTTATCTCTGTGGTAGAATAATTCATCTAGGTATTATTTAAAATTTTACTAGTATAGTAAATCACAAATAGTTTTTTCTCTCTTTTTTGTCCAAGAACGGCATCTACCATATAATTACTCGCATCACACATAATCTAAAATAGTAAAGTTTAATCCGATGGCTGCCTGATAGGTGCAAAAGTGAGTTTATATAATAATAAGTGAAAAGCTTATTGACAAGTTGGAGTCCATTTAAAAGTGACATCTTTCACTAGAACATTATAAAATGGTCTAGATATTACAGAAAAATTACTTATAAATCGCCTATAAAAATATGTATGACCCAAAAATGATCTAAGGTCCTTAAATGTCCTAGGTATAGGCAATTTTGACAATAACTCAACCTTCGATTGATCTACTTCTATTCTTCTATCAGAAACGACATGTCCTAAGATAATACCCGATAACACTATGATGTGACATTTCTTCTAATTTAAGGTCAGTCTTTTTTCTTCTTATTTAGATAATACTTGCTCTAACTTTTTCAAACATGCATCAAATAAAATATCAAATACAGTCAAATCATTTATAAAAATTTTCATATAATTTTTAGCCATGTCACTAAATATGCTTATGATGCATCATTAGAATGTAGCAGGTATATTACACAAACCAAATGGCATCCTATGAAATGTAAAAGTATCAAAAGGGCATGTACATGTAGTCTTATCCTAGTTTTGTAATGCAATCTCAATATAATAATAGCCAAAATAACCATTTAAAAAGTAATAAAATGAATTTCCAGCTACTCATTCTAAATTTTGATCTATAAATGAGAGTGAAAAATGATCTTTATGGGTAATAGTATTCAATTTTCTATAATCAATACACATCCGCCATCTGATCATTCATTTTAATGGTAATTTTAAATTTTTTAAAAACTACCTGAGTTGGGCTAACCTATATACTATCAATGATAAGGTAAATGATACTGGCATCTAACAATTTAATCACCATATATTTAACTATCTCTTTTATAATTGGGTTTAACCTATGTTGGGGATCTCTATGTGGTCTGATTCTTTCTTTTAGATGAATATGATGTTAACAAATTAAAGGACTAATACCTCGAATGCCAGTTAAAATCCAACCTAATGTAGACTTATGCCTAATTAAGGTATTAAAGAATTAGGTACCTTGTGTCACAATAAATTTAGAATAAATAATAACTAAAAAATTATCAATTGGGCTAAGAAATGCATATTTAAATCTCGATAACAATGGCTTTAATTCTAACTTGGGAGTCACCTCATTTGATAGTTGTGACTCTTTACTCTTTTCAAGTAATCTCTTAAACTTAAGCTACCACTGTGATGTCTCCTTGATCCTACAATTTATCAAAAATAGAATAAATATCAATGAAAGTATCAGAATTATTAAGTGGTAATAATTCTGAATTCTCAAGAAAACTTGTCAAAGGGTCATTATTTAGGTTTAAGATTGGCTCTTTTTGAGCTAATGCATTGATTAAGTATGATTGTTGACACTTATCATTCTTTTTAGGCTGCAATCCAATGTGAAAAATGTTCATTTTTATTATTGTATTTTCAAAAGAAAGTTTTATCAAATCATTCCTATAATTGATCAAAGAATTAGTAGTGGCAAGAAAAAGTCGTTCTAGCATAATAGAAATCGTAAACTCTGATATAACCTCAATTTGAATATTCAAAATCAAAAAATCTATAGGTTAATAAAATTTGTCAATCTGAATTAAAACATCCTTAACTACCCCTCTTGGTCTCCTAACTGATGTATTGGCCAACTAAAATACTATAAATATAGATTTAATTTTACCTAAACCTAAAGACAAATAAATGATATATAGTATTAGATTAACACTCGCCCTTAAATCAAGTAATGCTTGGGCAAACTCATGCTCACCTATGACACACGAAATAGTAAGACATCTAGGATCTTTATATTTTAGAGGCACTTTCTTCTTAAGAGTGGCGCTAACTTATTTAGTTAAGAAAGTTATTTTCTTTACATGATATTTTTTCTTAATCGTATATAAGTCCTTAAGAACTTTCGCGTATATGGGCACGCATGCAATCACATATAATAATGAAAGGTTGATCTTAACTTATTTAAAGTTATCTAAAATTTTACTATTTAACTCAGTGATTTTAGCATTGTTGGTGAACATCGCTTCTGCCCCTAACACTTGAGTTTTGCCAGGTGAGACCTATAGAGCCCTGCGCAATAGATGAGATATGAGTTACTCTAACTCATCTCTCGTCTATTATGCAGGGCTTTATAGGTCTCACTTCGCAAAGCCCAAGTGTTGGGGGCGGGAGCGATGTTCAGCAAAAAAAATGTTACTTGATATATCAAAATATATCTTTTTAAGTCTCTATTAATACCATCAATTTTTTCGAACCAATGAGTGCTAACTCGTTATTGTCGAAAAATCGTATTTTTTATTATAAAGAATAAAAATTACCTACCCATTAACTTATCAGTACAATATCATTTTTGTCAATATGAAATATCATTAAACAACTTAATGATATTTGTTTTACCCATTATCAACTACTAGTTATTGTATGTGATCCCATGGGTTTACCATGAACTAGACATGAGCAAATACAAACATATTCGTATTACTTCAGTATAACTCCTTATAGTTGAAGTTCTTAATGATCATGAGTGATCTCTAGTAAGATATCATGACCCCTAAAACATAGAGAATGAAATTCAGATGAACTCATATAGTCGTACTTATATGTAGTAAGGTCCTTCTACTGTCGACTATCAAATGAGTGCAGGTCATAGTTTAGTCAAACCCTTAACTCAATCATAGGATCAGAATTTCAATCATAAACGGGATTCACAAATCCAAAAACTCCTTTTTATAATTCGTGTACTTTGGTCAGAGATTTAATCCCCATAGATGACAATTCTGCCTAGAATCTCAAGCTTAAATATCTGAGCCAGCAAATTCTATCTTGACTATCACTTGTTCTCATATAATAAGAACATATTGCCATCAAACTTCTTTCACTAGGCGTGACTAGTCCAGTGCAATATACATAAGTGAACGATGTTTCTCATTGCAGATTACAGCCGTGATATCTCAGGTCTAAGGACTAACGGTATACTAGTACAGCTGCATGATTAATCATTGACTATAGATATTTACCCATATGATTAATCACGTTTGGTCACGTTCAGCATCATATTCTCAAATTCGATATTCATGTTTATGCTCTTATGACATGAGACTCGTCACCCAACTATTAATATTGAATACTAATCATTGGCAGCAACAAAACATACATATTATGTAATGTCATTATCCTTGATGACATCACCTTAATCGAAAACCAATTTTAAATGTATTTAAATTAAAGATTCTATTCTGATATCTATAACTCTTTATAGATAGAATCTCAACACATAATATATATAGGGATATATCTCATATTAATCAAGAAAATAAATAAGTAGCAATTGAATATAATACATGATACAATGAATGTCATTTTATTACTTGTAAATAATTTTATAAATAAATACAAAGTTTATATACAAAGAAATAATAACTCCGAACCATATGACACGATTGGTTCTAGAGCATATTTCTGACAAGCATTAGACTTAAGAGCCTATAAAAAAAGGTGTTTTAGTTATAAATCTCCGAATTTCATCCTACTTAATTCTATCTTCCTTATGATCATCGCCGATCTCATTAGTGTTCCTAAATTATTGGAGAGGTGTTAACACCTTTTTAGATTTAGTGATAATAGCCCAAAGCTTCTTAACATCTTGCCTATCAGGGTTAAAAGTCTGTGCCATATATTATCCCTAGGATTAGATTGAGGTTGGAAAGAGAACTTTTCTTTCTTCTTTATAGTAAATGTACTAGTGAGTTTAAAGGCATAACTCCTAATTTCTTTATTTTTCTTAATTATCTGGATAATTAAAGACTTAAACTTTTGATTAGTTTACTATAAGCCTCTATAAATGAATTCAAAGTCTCCTCTAATATGCTCTTAACATATGTAGAATAATATAGAGATGCAAGGTAAGTTTTAGATAATTGTGTGGGAGATTGGACTTCAATTTTCCAACTAAAATTAGGATAATTCTGCCATTTAAGATTGTAAGAATCCAAGTATAGAGTAAAAATTGTTGTAAGTGTTAAATATATTGCAATGTTCACCATACATGCCTATTATCTCAACATATGTGGGACAATCTTGTGCTAAATGATCAATTTCATCACAAACAAAATAAGATACACAAGTTTCAATATATGCAACTGTAGGTATAGCCCTAAATTCCTTAGCTTTCAAAGCCTTCAACTCTCTGGTCAATGTTTTTACCTGTACCTTAAGACTATCCTCTCCCTTAGTTGGTAAATACTTGCATTAAAAAGACTAGGTCTAGCTTTACTCGTACTCTCAGTAACACTCAATTTTGTCCAAGTATGGACTTTCTTAGCTAATTTATTCAAATACTCATTAGCCTCATTTGGGTCCTTTTGTAAAAACTCTCTATTACATATCATTTTAACAAATTGTCACTCTTTAACAGTAATTCCTTCATAAAAATAGCTAACTAAATGCCAACTATGACACCCATGGTGCAGACACAAAGTTTCCAATTCTTTAAAATACTTCCATCCTTGATACAAGGTCTCACTCTCTTTTGCACAAATGAAAGAATTTATTTCTTTAAGGTGTTTGTTTTATGGTGAAAAAAAAAATTATTGAAAAAGATTTGAATCATCTTTCCCTGTAAACCTATTGACTTAGGGAGCAAGAAGTATAGTCGACTCATAGCCCTATCTTTTAATAAAAATAAAAAAAACTTAAGTTGTGTAATGCTTTTGTTAACAGACTGACCATGAAATATAGTAACAATTTCTTCAAATTTCTTAATATGCACATATGATTTTTTACTCTCTAACCAATAAGAAGTAGGAAGCAAGTGTATTATGCCAAGTCTAAATCCAATTGTGGTGCATTAGGTGAAAAAATTATGCACGATGGTGTTACTGTGCGAATGGGATGCAAATACACTTGTAGTGTCTTAGGGTGATCCTCGTGCACACTCATTTTTATTGATAAAGATGATACAACTAAATGTATATATGAACTAAATAGTGTGATACGAAAACTTTTAGAAAATGATTCGATAACAATTTTAGGCCTCCTAGTAAATCTACCTAACTCGTCTCTATATTTTTGCATACACAATGAATACAATCACAAAAGTAAAATTAAATAAAAACTAAAAGAAAAGAAAAGATAATACTCAAACAGTTAATTACTAAAAACCAACATAATAAAATAAAAATTAAAAACAAAATAAAACTAAAAACTTATCTCTTTTAGCAATCCTTTAACCAACTTCTTTGACAACGGCGTCAAAATTTTGATTACACCTAAAGAATACTGTCATAATTGTAATATATAATGGGGTGTAAATTCCATTGACGAATCACTACTAAAGATAAACTATTATAAAAATAATACAAAATCATCAATAAAATAACACAATAAGAATGAAAGTTTAATCAAATAAACTAAATAAATAATCAAATAAAAATTTATTTAAGTGTAAAGCCTAAGAATCCATTGTTTGATATAATTAATTATAATTGAATTATTTACAATGCAATTGAAAGTAACTATAGATGATTCCCTCAATCGGTAGTTTTATTATTAAAGCTCTTACTCGTATCTTAAGTAAATTACTCAGATTTAATCTTTCACATTTAATCTCATAAAATCTCCAGAACTCAGATTCAAAAATGACTATAAATACTCCTTACACAATATAGCGAGAATCACGCTAAAAATTGATTAAGATAAAAAATAAATAATCATTAATTTATTTTATAAAAAAAGTATGATTGAATCTATAAGAAAAAGTATGACTGAATATATAAAATCTAAACATACAAGTTTATCTAATATTCAAATATTTTACATAAATAATAAAGAACTAAATATGGAGTTATTAATTATTAAAAGATAAAATCATAATTCAGAACATGAAAAATCAAACCAAAGAGTTAATCTATAGCTTTACAACGTCTTTAATAATTTATAAATATAAAATCTATAAATTTTTTTTTTTGGGAAGTTATTGGGAATCCTCTAATATTTCTAAAGTAAAAAGACTACTTTTCCTCAACTCAAAAGAACTCTCTCAAGGTTTAAAATAGGTCCCCTTTTATAGAAATCATTTCAAGATGCACAAATTAAAATAAATACGAGTAGCAACGCTGTAATGGTAAGAAAGTGGCGCTATGACTCTTAAAAAGCTTAAAAACAAACTGAACAAGCTCTATAACGCTATAATAAGACGCTGTGGTACTCAAAGAGGATTCTAGGCACTATAATCCTGAAATAGAGGGCTGTGGAGCCTAGCAAGGTGAGGATTTTGTTTGTTGCCTGTTTTTTATTGTTTTATTGTCTCTTTTTTAAGATGATTTCAACACGAAAGTCGAAGAACTTTCTCGGATAATCTTTATAAAATTGCGTTTTCTTTTTATTTTAATAAATAAAATTATGCTTCAAACACTTGAAAGATCAAACAACTTGATTTGTGAGCTTTCATTTTAGATTTTGCATTTTCCACCTCCTATGTTTGCTACAAACTTATATATTCCTTAAATTTGATTGTTAATTATATTAAATCAACAAAATATTATAAAAAATAATTAAATCATAATAAATAATAATAAAATATAATTAAACTTAAATATGCGTAAGTAAATAAAATTGGCCTTTATTTTTAACAAATTTAGCCTATAAACAAAGTATTTTGAGTAAATTTTCGTTCCCTTGTCACATTATAGCTCATTCAACTGCGTCATAAGCGACACTCTTAGTGCACCTCTGTCGTGCAAACCTCTCACTTGGACGTAGAACAACACGAATACTATAAGCGAGGGATTGAAAAGGATTCCACTGTGTTTGGACCGGCTTGTGATTCGTTAGACGAAGTTTTTACAGATTATCAGCTTCCAGAGCTTGAGGTTAACGATTGGCTTATTTTCCCTAACACGGGGGCCTATCCGTCTGCGACGGGATCCAGTTTCAATGTCTCTAACTCCGCTGCCATTTTGACTTGTCCTGTCTACAGAAATACAAACTCAGCATATCCAGGTGATTTAGTTAGGGGGGTTGACAGGATAAAAGTATCAGTTTCTTTTATGAAAATCTCCAGCTGATTTGTTCGAAAGCGTTGACAGGATAATTGCCAGTTTTTTTGTCTATTACGTGGAAGAAAATTTCCATCATTTTCTGTCGTTCTCTCTCTTTTTTTTCAGTATTATGGAAAATAAGGATTTGGTGGAAGTTTCATTTATTTGTTCACACCAATTAATAACGTGATTTATTTGTGAAAAAAATATTAATTGAATAAAGATATATGTCTCATAAAAAAAATTATTATCAGTTACTTAAAAAGACTACATATTGCTTCTGTAAAAAACAGAGTTGATATTGCGAGCCCGTACAGGGCAATAGGTACAGTCAGATGCATGCTTTTGCATATTGTTGTTGACCAAAAACTCGGAATAAAACCAAATTCAATTCACTCTTCATCTCTCGCAGCCTATACTAATACAATTACATAAAAGGAGTATTGTTATTTATACGAATTGATGATATAGTATATGTCATTTTCATTATATTATATCATGTTATATTAATTTTCATATTAATTTGTATACCATAATTTATATAACATATGCGTCTTTCATACCTAGATATTATACAATCCGAAATTTTCAGTTCCATGAGTACGAGTTGGCTTAACTTAACTGGATTATTGCTCAAGCATTTACAAAGGCCCATAAAATATTAAATACCTAGCTAGAATCAGCTAATTTTGCAGAGACAAAATAGGCTCAATCCTCGATCGTTCAATTAGTTGTTGTACAGATTTATCGTATTCATGCTGTATGGATTGCAGAAAGTTGGCTAGCATTAAAGTTCATAGACTACTCTTTACGAGCTAGACGCGAGCGTGGAAGAGTGTGAGGATCTTGTTTTTTGAATTTGAATTTCATGGCAAATAAAGGCTGATGACGATGGGATAACCAATGGAAGGAAATTAATTATGGTAAGATTTTTATTTTTTTTTGCTTATCATGCTATGAAAAAATGTATTCGGAACGCGATTATCGTCACCAGCAGCAGGCAGCAAGAATGCTGTGGCCTTTCCTGATGGAGTTGTCGCCATGATTATAGTAAAGGAAGCCTGGAATCGACATCAAATGATCAGAAAAAGGCAAATCTCTCATCTACTCCAATTTTCCTATCTTTGAAGATCTTGTATATCGAATCAGAATAAGGATAGGACAAAGGATCGACCACCTAAACTTGGAATAAATAATTATGTTGATTGAAAATTGAAATTACATAGCTACTTATATATATATATATATATTGTTATTATTACATTATTTTATGTATTAATTAGTATTTATTTTTGAGCGTAATATTAAAATGAGATAGTCTAATTAATTTAGAAGTAAGAATTCTTAATATCAAGTTTGGTGGAGAAATATTTAAAACTTGTATAAGCATTCTCGTGTGAAATAAATAGTTGTTCAGCAATTAATAGACTATTCCAAGTTGATCCTATTCGTGGTAAAATTAAGGATTAGCAAAGATCTTACTGTAAAGTAGGCCACACACCTAATTGGAGGTTAGCTTTGATTGCTCTTTCGCCATGCATGCAAACTGAAAGAGAGAAGACTAAATTCATAGGAAATTAATTAGCCAATGGGATTATGCGAAAGATAGAAGTAAAAACTTTCAACACGTAACACGTAATCATATTGCTAGGATGGTTGGGCAGTTGCTAGGCGTAATTGCTAACCTTCCAACGACCTACCTTCTCGCAATAATCAGATATTATTTTATTTGTATGTTCACATTTCACAGTTTGTCGAACCAAATCACAACTAATGAATTATTGAAACCAATCAATCAGTTGCCTTAATTTATTTATTTATTTATTTATTTTTTTCACTTTTACGAATGTATTGCTTGTTGAAGGAAGTGGGCTGAGATTCAACTAATGCAGAGAGAGAAACCAAAGTTGTGTTTAAAACAGACTGATTGTTTGTTTGTTTGTTTTAGTTAATTGATTCCTACGTGCATGTAGAATTTCCAAAGTAGTAATTCAAAGGATTCCAATTGCATTACGTGGAGGAGCGATAATTTTGGACACAATTTTTTTATTCAACGCAAATCATAAGTAAATTACGAATTTGGATCGAGTTCAAATGATATTGATTTTACATCAGCTGTTCAATAAACGAATAGTATCCGAATTTAAAGCTCTTAACACAATTCCTGGTTCATGAGATGATACTTCTTTGATATTTTTTAAAATTAAACATGAACATGAACTCTAGATTTTAGTTTCTAACATAAAAAACATTATTTTACTTCTACTGCGTTCTACCTTCGCCGGCTTCGTCTCGTCTGTCTCTTGAAGCTCCAGAATTTCTCGATTGTAAATCTTCAAATAAATTTACTTCTCTATTTTTTTGATTTGAGAAACCAAAACTAGCATTTAATATAATATTTTAATTTTTATGTTCGAATTCTCATATGATAAACTATCCAAATAGCTGCAATTTCTGTAACCAATCAATAAATCTGGTTTCAAATAATTTTTCTGTTTTGATTACTGCATTTTAATTTATTAAGTTGTTTGTTTGAAAATACAAAAACAAATACTTGTTATGAATTTCTAATAACAAAGGAATTGGTAAAAACATGATTAGAAAACAACATATCGTGCTTCAATTCAAAGGAATCGGGGAAGTGGTGGGTTCCACGATACTGTTGATTATGAATTTTGACTAATCAGAAGAAGCACACCTGCCGTTTGATAAAATTCCTAGTTGAGATATGGCAAGGGTCGGTCTCTTTCCATGGATTTTATTTTCGGGTTTTCAATGGAATTGGACAGATGACAACAACAGGTAACTAATTCTTCACACTTCATAAAACGATAGCAATAAGGGAAGTTTAGATTATTTGTATGATAAAATTAGGACTTTCGATTGTTCTGTTTTTGTTTTCATTTGTGTTTTCTTTCGTTTTTCTTTTGATGGATGCTGGAACGAGGGAGAATGAGACATTTTGTTTTGAAAAAAAATATATATATATAGTTATATCTTACGAGTTTTTAAGATATATTCAGCAGTATATATAATATATTAAAGTAATATTATACTCCGCAACCGCATGAGTAGCCGTCTGACCTCTGCTCTCCGTTTCCATATCTACGTTTTCTTTTTGTTCCAGACTCAACAATTACCACAAGTCTTCCACTTTGTTGACACACAAAAAAGGTTTTGAAGTAGCAAACTCTGAATTTTCCTTGTCGAAAAAACTGTTCTTGGAATTTTTATATATTAGATAAATAACAATTGATTAATTGATTGATTGATTTATAACCAATGTCTATAATTTATATTTTATAAAAAATGAAATTAAATATTATTATTTTTATTTTTTTTAAATAAAAAAATAGTAATCCAAAAAGTTTAACTGTAACACGAAATATTAATAATTAAAAAACAAATAGTTTCATGAAAAATTAGATATTTGTTTAATGTAAATATACATATTATACTTTTATTTAAAAATAATAAAGTATAAGGACCTGAATGTTATTATCCTATTTAAATTCAGTTTCCTCCAGTGTTCTATCCTGGAAGGGAAATCCATAAAGCTGACGTTCCCCATACCACTTTTCCAAACTTGACATTCATATTAAAATACGCACTGGCGTGGCACCAAACTTTCGTACGACCACACCACGCGTCCCCGTTCAGGAAAAGCCACACACAGGTTTCTTACTGTCATTCGGGTCAACGAAAGTGGGCCGTTTGGCATTTTCTTTTTCTTTCTTTGACACGGAGTTTTGTATGACACGTCGTCTTTCATTCTTGGGCTAAGAATCTTTATAGTGGGCCCTATGTTAAGTTATTGGAAGTAATCGAACAACTTTCTTACGCTGCATGTGACGCTTGTACTCAAAACTTTAATACGTGTTCTTTAGTGGTAGGGATCTAATTAATTAAGGTCGGGAGACAGACTACCGTGTAACTAAATGCATGGTAAATTCTTTTACTTTTTTAATTTTTATTATAATCTCCAATTTTTTAATTGCTGTTTTTAAACACTTTTAATTTATAAAAATAATATAAAAATGAAAAAGCATCATATAATTATTGGAGATTATTGTAAAAATATTTATAAAATAAAAATAATTATTTTTAATATTCTTCTTTTCTAAATTTTAATATTTGAAAGGATACGGTGACTCTTGTCGCCACTAGAATTATCCTTAGGGTTGAAGTTTCACAAATTTAAATTAGTTTAAATTTAAATTTTAAATTAATTTAAATATATTAATTTTAAAATTTTTAAAATTAATTATAACCATTTAAATACCAGTTTGAATTGAATTCATCCACTTTTTAATTTATTAAAATAAGCATTATTATTTAAATTAATTTAAAATTTAAATTCAAAATAATTTAAACATATTAACTTTTAAAATGTCAATCGACAAATCAATTCAAAAGTCTTTTATATTGATTTAATTATCAGTTTGAATTAATATAAATTTATCAACTCCTAAACCCTAATTTTCTTGTTTTTCCATTTTCAAAGGCACGGTGCATTAAGTTGTATAAAATATTATTGTACAGTGGAAGTGATGCTATTAATACATTTAAAAACACTTATGAAATTCTTTATCTTGTATTTATGATTTTAATTTGATTAAAATAGTTTTAAAATTAATATTTTACTAAAATTATCGAGATCATCGATATCAAAATTGCTATCTACAAATCTAATATATTGAACAATAAAATAAAATAAAGTTTAAGAAACAACTCAAAGATAAATACTAAAATTGACGTCAAATTAGTTATTATAAAAGATGTTTTGAATGAGAAGATTAATGAACGAGAACACATTTTCAAAAGGTCTTGTTTAGTTTATAAAATCATTTAATTTTATAGTTATATTTTTTATTTTACGAAATATTAATTCTCTTTCTTTGTTATAATTTTAATTTATTTTTCTTATGGATTGTATCTAATATAAAAAATAATATTTATGAAATATCTTTGAAAAGGAGCTCCATGAGGAATATTTAGGGGTTCTAATAGCATTACTTACTTTTCTTTTATGATTTAAATTTTTTTTGTCATGATTTGAATTTATAAAATGATAACAAAAAATATATTGAATTTATAAAAATACAATAAAATAGAATAGAAAAAAATATATTAAAAAATTAAAAATTATAAAAAAAGTTAATAAATATCTTAGAATTTGTTAAGATTTTTATATTTGATAAATTATGTTTTTAATGTATTAAAATTTATTATTACTTGTTATATTAAATACTAAAAATTGTTATAAATAATAAATATAAAATAATTTAACAAATATCATTCTCATTAATAAAAATTTAATAAAAAATAGAATAAATGTAAGTACTTCTTAGCGCACCTTAACCCTGACTTTTATACTATCATTTACTTTCATTTAACATGAAAATAAGCTCCCATTCTATTGTAAATGACGAAATTTTAATTTGAAGCATCTACGTATTAATTCTCAATGTGAATTTATCAATTCGTTTTGTGATAGCATGCTTATCCGACTGATTGATTTTACTAAGTTTTATCCTAATCAAATGGCAAATGATAATATTGAAGGGGAAAACCATTTTCCATATCCAAATAATTATACTCGTGTTTTGGAGATAAGAACAAAAATGGATCTCGAATTCTCGATGGAACAAAAATGACGGAAGCAAACGACGTTTCCACGTTTGTATGAACAGGTTATTCCTATCTTCCTTCACGATTTCCCTTTTATACACTTTCCATAATGACGACACACACGGAATATGAAAATATAAAACTATGAAATATGAATATTAATTTGAAAAGCGGGTTTAAATATATAATTTTTTAATAATTATTATGTAAAAATTAACATGATATTATAATATATTAATTTAATTAATAAAAATATAAAAACAATTTAATTAATAAAAAATAATATAAAATAACAGTAATAATTATTAGTATTATATTAATTTATACTCATTTAATATTATTTTAATTTAGTATTGACGCCAATATAAATATTTATAAAAATTTTGTATAAAATCTATTTTAATATATTAATAACATTTTCTCATAATTATATTGTTGTATGTCTTGACAAATTATTTATTTTTTTTTTTTTATAATTATATCCTTATTGTATTTTATGTATTATAAAATTTTCTTCATCATCTTCTTCTTCTCTTTTATAAAATAAACCACTTACAATTTTTTTAGAGCTTCGCTACAGAGCGTTCGTTCTCTTCTTAAAATAAAATGTCTACTCCTCCTTAATATCAAGATTGAAGTTGACGGTCACTATCGCCGTATCCTTAAAAACTCTGTCTCTGCGTCTAAGGTGGCGGCACTTGGGATATACTCTCAACAGAGATATTTGTCGTGTCTCCGTAACCGCCGTTGGATCAAATTTTTTTCCTTGTGATTTGTGTGTGGTACGTAAAGCCCTCATATTTTCCGGGAAAAAGGAATTCTAGAAAAATGGAAAAATACAGGTGTCCCTCTCCCCGTTTGGCTTTCAGAAATCAATTTAATGCCTTTTATGACAGCACGGACCTTTGGCATTGCATGGGAATGTTATCATGTTATATACCACAACAATAACTTGCAATCATAACCGTACACGTTATGCTTTTTTTTTGTTGACTCACTAGAGTTGACTTCTTCCACACGAGTCAATTACAGCCTAGGTATACCAGTTAATAGCATCCAGGTTCCCAAGATTTAAATTTTAAAAGAGTTAGGCATAATATCTTCATTCTCAACAAATAAGTCTCCAACCCACTCGCCAAATACTTGAAATAACCTTTATTATTAACTTATAATTTTATGGTGGGTGATTTGTAAATGCATTTTTCAAAGGTTTTATATGTTTGCATTTGAAAGACATATAATTTTAATATTTACCTTTCATAGTGATGCATAATTTATTAACATATTTTAGTCATTACAGGAGTAATTTTTGGCTTCATATTACAAAAGTAATATTAAAATAAAATCAAATTATTTGTAATAGGGGGATAAAGTTCACATAAATAAAGAAGTTTATATTAATATGTAAATATTAAAACCGAAGGGCTCTAACTGTTATTATCTTCAAGTACTGCAATGATATTGTGATGGGCGTTAGGTTGATTGGTGCAGCATTAAAGGCTATGTAGATTACTAATAGATTGGTACTTGCTAGTGAATGCTACGTGTGAGTGTTTCGATGTATTGATCAGTTGAGCAGCACAAGATGTAATGATGTGGAAAGATTAAGGTTCTAAGGAATATAAGCATTGGAAGGCCAGTAGAGGCTCGTGTTAGTTTTCCATCAAAAGAGAGGGAGAAAGAGAGAGAAGGAGGAAAGAGTGATGAGAAATGAGTTGAGTCGGCAAAGGCAGAGGCAAATGAGGGCGGAGGAAGAAGGTGAAAGCCAGCTGTTTCAATCATTTACAAACGGAAGCTCCGATGATCAGAAAATCTTAACCTCTAGATTTTCATCTCTTTTGGCTTCAAAAGATCGTGATTATCTTCTTTCTTCAGATGGAACTCAGGTTCTCTCTCTTCTCTCTCACTTCTCTGACCTTGGCTCAGTTCCAGCGAAGAAAGCCATGGAATAATAGCTATCATACAATTTTTTTTTTTTCGGTTAAAAAAAAAGTAGAATTTTTTGAAAAATTTTGGTTGGATATTTATTTATTTAATTTTTTGAATTATATATTTAATAAAACTCTTGCACTTACTCTTCGCAATCACTTCTTTTATAGAAGATACTCTTTTGGTTTGATTTGATTTGTGTTATATTTAACTTGATAAATATACATGGAGTTTAACTATTTATTCTAATGTTCAGCCATCGAAGAAGATATTCCGAACTCTTTGGCTTAGTATTTATCATTTTTTATTTTATTTTATTTATTTATTTTAAATAAAAAACAAATTTACATGGACATAAAAAAGAAGTTTCCAGAACTGTATTATCATTATTTTCTAAATTTTTAGTTATATACTATTGAAAATATAATATTGCTTGTTCTTCTCATATTTGCCATCCACAACTGGAGAGATGGTACATGGAAACAAGTATTTTTCTCCTCATCTACTTGTCTGAAAATTTTCGTATTATTTTGTTCCATAAACCTCAAATCTAGAAGTTGGTAGGGATATATTTGAAATTTCACCTAACTGGGCAATGCATTTATTTTTTTTATTCGGTTAGTAGATTCATTAGCAGACTGATCATCAGCTTATGTTTCCGGGACATAATATATTTTATTAATTATGAATTAGACTATAATTTTCAATTTTGTTTTAGTTGTATGTTTGAAACCAACGTAAGATCTGATGTTGGATGAACTCTAATACATTATTAGCTGTGGAAAATTTTGTGGTCTCTAGCTGGGACTACATTTGGAGTTCGTGGTTCAATTGTGGTCTGTACTATTGAGACATTTTATCCTCGCTTTGCAACCAACATTTTTCTTTTTCTTCTCTGATTTTGTATTTTAACTGACATATTTTCGTGTGGATCCAGAATGCTTCACACAATAAGAACAAAAAGGAAACATGTTTTACATGTCATTTGTAGCTACCAAGAATTCTGATATAGTTGTGTTCAGTGTATTTAATTAGTTATCGTTTATTAATTTCTTTATGTGAATATATGTTGCATTAAAGCATAATATATTTAATAAAACAAATTTATAGTTAGATCTAATATACAATGCGTGCATTGTGCTTAAATTGTTGCCAATTCTGACATGAGCAGAATTCGATTAATTAAAGTTTTATCAGATGAATCGTGCAACATCTGTTAAAATATTATCTTGTTAGAGGCTGAAACAAATTCATGGTAGAAAAATATTTGCTTATTTCATTTTTGTTGTTGTTTGTGATCTATTATTGCTGGGGAAGTGGGTCCCTTGTGTAAGGTGGGAGGAGCTTTGTTTACTTAGATGCTAGTTGTCATGAAGCTACACATGCAAAATATGATCCAAGTCACTATCAGCATGGGTCCCCACGCTATACATTTTCAGGAACAACAAATCTGATAGTACACGTGTCATCATCTAACCATCAGTCTGCCCTTACATTAACGCATCAGGTACAAACACGTAGCTCATTTACATCTATACATGAGCTGAATATTGAAAAGAAAAGTGGTGGTTCTGAATTTTCTTTCCTCTAAACTTTTTTCTGTGAGGATTGGATTCTCATTCTGGGTTTACTTGTAATGTACCAGCGTCTTTTGGTTTACTAATCTGTATCATTCTTATTCATTATGTTCAATTGTTCCAAGTTGACATTATTATTTCAGTTTAATTTCCAATATGAATTATAGGTTTCCTTTGTCGTAGGTGAAAGTTGCCGACCTTGAAGGCAAGATTGCAGCCCTTTACTTCTCAGCCAACTGGAATCCGCCATGTCGAAACTTCACTCAAGTTCTTGTTGGTGTTTACGAGGAGCTGAAGACCAGTGGTTCAAGTTTTGAGATTGTGTTTGTCTCATCTGATGAAGACTTGGATGCTTTCAATAATTATCATGCATGTATGCCATGGTTAGCAATTCCATTTTCGGACTTGGAAACAAAGAAAGCATTGAACAAAAAATTCGACATTGAAGGTATTCCTTGCTTGGTGGTTTTGCAACCTTATGATGATAAAGATGATACAACATTGCGTGATGGAGTTGAACTCATTTACAAGTATGGGATAAAAGCTTTCCCATTCACTAATGAGAAGCTTGAGGAATTGAAAAAGGAAGAAAGAGAGCAGCATGAGCGACAAACTTTAACCAATTTACTAACAAACCACGACAGAGATTATCTTTTGGGTCATCCCATTTCTAACCAGGTACACAAGCCTCTCCTTGGTCAATAATTTTTTATCTAACAAAATAGATAATAATAAATAAAAATAACCTTTAGATTCTTTTCAGATTGTGGTGTTTGTTTTTAAAATTAAGGTGAAAAAGTAATACTAATAGGCTGTTTATTTTTTTTTTATTTTAATGATTAATTGTCTGAATTTGTTTATTTAAAGTAATTAAGATGATTTTTTTTATTTATTTAATGGATGTTTTTAAATAATTTTTGCTAAAATTTTTACTTTTTGTGTAAATTTTGAGTCTGAAAATTTTTATGAAATATATTTATAAAAATATCCATATCTAGTTAATTTATTTACATCTTTATTCATATAAAAACTTGCTTTTTATTTTCAAAATATACATATTTTTAATTAAAAAATAGTACAACTTGAAAATTTTGATATAACGTAATGTTGATGTCGTTGTTATTTTATTTTATTTTAATTTAGATTTATCAAGGTATCTTATAAATTAATTTAAATTTATCAAGCTATCTTATAAATTAAATAATATATATTTATTTTTATATAACATGAGTAATTATCAAGATTTTATTATTTATTTGACATGTAAAATATAAGGATCTAGAGGTAGAATTATTCGTTTTCAGTTTTTTCATTGGATAAAACAAACTTAATACTTGTAATCAGATTTTAGATAAAAAAAATAAACAAATTATTCAAATTCAAGCAGTCAGGACTTACTGGAAATTTTTATTTTTTAGACATTTAGTTAAAAAAATAAATAAATAAAGGCTACCCAAATTTAGTGAGATTCTTTTATTTTTATTTTAATATTTGATATCTAAAATTTTCAAATCCCAATAATTATAATTTAAAAACTACAATATTACAATATTAGATGAAGCCTAAATTTTATGTTTTCATATTTAAAATTTAGTAACTTTTATTTAATAATTAATGCTTTAATTTTAAAATTATGATGCCTTAATTTTGCCAATCACTCCTAGTTGGAGTGGTTGAAACCCTTGTCTTTTATTTGGGGGGGCAAAGATTGGCAAAATTCTCCTATTTTGTGATGATTTTTCCCTTGTTTGTTCACAAGCTTGTGTAGCATTAGTAGATTGTAACATCATAAGTTAACTGTGGCTAGATTTTATTTTTCTTTTGTTTTTTTAATTATGGTAATTTGACGAAATTTTAATCCTAGTGCAATTTCATGAATCCCGTGGGGGACAAGTAAAAGACACGTTGGTCACTGCTTCGGTAGAAGTGCGGATAGGAAAGAGCGCCTTTTTAGCTTTTCTTTTATAAATAGTCTTTTAAACTTCTCCATCAGCGCTGTCTGAGACTACATTTAGCTTTTTTACATCAATTGCCCGTTACAAGTTTACAACATTGAGATGGACACCTGGCATACCGATTCACGTGACAGATAGGAACAGTCAATATCAGGACAACCTAGCTATCTTAGGTTGAAAATTTTAGTTTGGTCCTTTAAATTTTACTGAATTGTATTTATGTCTTTTTAAAGTATTATTAATTCATTTTGGTCCTTCATATATTATAATTGATTCAATTTGGTATATTGTCTACTGGGACATTCAATTCAACAAGGGTTAGAAACAAGAAAAAAACAAAACCTTGACACTTGATATTTACTTTAGTGTCGTCATCTTTTTTATTTTCCTTTAGAGTTAAATTAAATCAAATAAATTTGAAGATTTATGTTAAATTTATAAGTTAAGTGTAATTTAATGCATGTGACATGAACTTCGCTTTATGGAAGGAGTTTACTGATAGAATTAAGAAAGTCCTAAACGGTATTGGTCCTTTTCTGTGCAGGCTTAGTTAATTTGGAAGTTGTGTTTCATATTGAAATTTGTCTTGATTTTGGGCAATAAAACTTAGAATATGGAGAGGGTGGGCTGTTCGTTACCCTAACCAAAGTGGCTTGGAATCATTATGTAGACCACAGAATTATTCCTTTACAGAGTTTATAATCTGTGTGCATGAAAGAGATGGTTTCCGGTTTTACATTTTGAGCTTCATCTTGCCTACCTACTATATTCACAAGTAGAAATGGAAAAATAAGCACGAAAGCTAATATGTAATGCTTTAATAATGCAGGTACCTGTTTCCTCCTTGCTTGGTAAAACTGTTGGACTTTACTTCTCGGCGAAATGGTGCATGCCATGTGTTAAGTTTGTGCCAAAGTTGATCTCCATCTATCAAAAACTTAAGCAAACACTGGTAGAAAAAGGAAGTGAAGACTTTGAAATTGTGTTTGTGTCAAGTGATCGTGATCAAGCAGCTTTTGAAACTTACTTTGTTACGATGCCTTGGTTGGCATTACCGTTTGGAGATCCGACCATCAAAAACCTTACAAAATACTTTGATGTGCAAGGAATTCCATGTTTGGTAATTATAGGGCCAGATGGCAAGACTGTTACCAAACAAGGAAGATATCTGATAAACTTGTATCAAGAAAATGCGTATCCTTTCACCAAGGATAAACTGGAGGTTCTGGAGAAACAAATGGACGAAGAAGCGAAGAACTTGCCGAGATCAGAGTTCCATGTGGGACATAGGCATGAGCTAAATTTGGTATCAGAAGGCAGTGGAGGTGGACCGTTCATATGCTGTGATTGTGACGAGCAAGGTTCTGGTTGGGCTTACCAGTGTCTTGAATGTGGCTATGAGGTGCACCCGAAGTGCGTCAGAGCTGTGGACCGTGGATCCGGTGTACGTGGTGGAGAGGTGCCTATGTGAAACGACTACTGCATCTGCTAATAATTGCAATCGACCTGTGAGATATTTCTGGCATCAAGGCTGGATTATTATTGGAATTTCTTTCGTCTGTTTTAAATTTAGGGATTGGCTTCACTGATTATCTATGCGTCGTTTGACTTGTGAATTAATATGGTTAAAACTAAATCTATGGATGTTTACTTGGTATTATTTTGTTCTATAGCCCATTGAATGTTTGGGTGCAGATACGTATTTCATACCAGCTGAAATGCATGAATATTGTATTTTTATAAGAAATCTAAATCATTTCGTTGGAAGGATAGTACTGATGAGAGAAATCATGCATCACCATGTGAACGTGGCTGCGCAAGTTTTCATTGACTTGCATGTATGTTAATATGTCCTTGAGGAGTACAAACAAAACAAACATTAGTTAACGAGTTACTTCTTTCTTAGTTTGTGAACAAACAGAAAAATTATTTGTAACACCAATTTTATTTATTAGTATTTAATATTAAAAATTGTTATTATATCTTTGTCGTGACTTTAAAAAAGAAAATTTTTTTGATTTGACCACTATTTATGATTAGTTTATTTTTTTTAAGAAAAATTCTTATAATGTTTTCGTGAATCTCCTCTCCTATGCTCTCTTTTTCTTCTTCTCTTCTTCTTTCTATTTTTTTTTTTTTTTTATTTCTTCACCTAAGTTTCTTATCTTTTTTCTCCAAGAAATAAACGCAAAATGTAAACAAAATTTAATCACACCGCTACCTTGATAAAATTGAGAGTATTTTAATCTAGGGGGCTTTAAAATAATAAATTTTGTAGTGATGTTGACTATAAACAGTAGTCCTATTCTAAAATTTTCCAAAAAGGAAAAAAGAATAATACAATATAACACTCGCAACATCTTTTTGAGTCACATAATTTGGCAGAAATATTGCTGCTTATCTTGCCCATGCTGCCTTACATATAGAAGGAAAATATTGGAGATGAGTGGCTTCTCTTTGCAATTGCAACGCTAATATTGTTCGGTTGTCACTTATCTACTGGAAAGTTTGTTTATATATTCTTACAAACCGTCTAGATCCTCAGTACACCAATAAATAATTAATAATGTCCATGAGAGGGCCTACAAAGTACAAACACTCTTTAAAGAAGTGATATTTGAACCTTTTCAGGCGGTAAAAAAGGTTAAAATTTAAAGACATGAGAGGAAGTTTGTAATTAAAGTTTGTCTCGGTACTTTCCATTTTACTTTATGGGTAAACACAGGCAAATGGAAAATTAAAATTACAAGCAAAATCACCTTATCATTGTGACCAGGATTTCAATAGTTCATGCTCATATATGCTTTATCCTGAGAATTCTTTTTTTGCGATGATTTCTAGTTCGCTATTTATTTACGTGCTGGTCCTGAATTTCGAATTAGCTGCCAAGAATGGGCCTGAAAACTTGTCCTGCGGGAGCCCATGGGATTATAAAGGCTTTTAGACTATGGCGATATTCTTAACCCAACAAAGTTTCGCTACACTGGAATCCGTGAATTGATATTACAACATCAGATTTTGACCCACGTAATATGTCCCTTGAAAGATGGCTGCTGTTTTGTTGTTTTGTTTAGTGCTCAAAAAGTGGCCAATGAATCAAACAAAAAGTCTCGCTAAATCGTGTTTTGAAGCAAAACATGAATCGGTTCTCTCTCCTTTTCCCCCGTGGCAAAGTGCCTGTAAGCAGAAAGTGGAGAATGATACTCAGCACCGTCCATTAGGCAAAAGCAAAGCACCAACTAAGAGAAAAAACAAAAATTTTAGACTCTCACATCGTTCAACATGTTCTCTTGTTAAGTTGATAATCAGCTAAATCAAACCCACCTGGCAAAAATTATTGAAATTCAATCTGTTGCAATATGTTTCTTGATCATCATTTCTTACAATGGGACGCTGCTTTTCAAGATCTCGTTCTCATGATATCCCAATTTCCTCGTCTTCTATTCAATCACCATCTCATCGTTATCAACCATTACCCATAAGAACCCAACAAGAATCCAATCCAACTCCTTCACAAACACCTATTCCTAGACCAAGTTTTTCTACAGTCAAAACTCCTCCAAGTTCACGGATGGATACCGTTCTTGGAAATCCTTCAATTTATAATCTTGATAAAGAATTAGGGAGAGGTCAGTTTGGTATTACATATCTTTGTACCGAGAAAGCCACTGGGTTAAAATGTGCGTCCAAGTCCATTTCAAGTCGGAAACTTATGAATTAAAATGATATCGATGATGTTCGAAGAGAGATTTTGATATTACAGCATTTAACTGGACAATCCAATATTGTTCAATTGAAGGGTGTTTATGAAGATAAGCAGAGTCTGTACTTGGGAATGGAATTATGTTCGGGTGGCGAGCTTTTTGATTGGATTATTGCCAAAGGAAGTTTCTCAGACCGTGAAGCAGCCAAAATTTGTCGGCACATTGTGAATGTTGTCCATGTTTGCCATTTTATGGGCGTGATGCATAGAGATTTGAAACCTGAGAATTTCTTTTTGGTGGGTAAAGAGGAAGATTCTCCAATAAAAGCAATAGATTTTGGTCTCTCTGTCTCATAGAACAAGGTTACTCTATTTTATTTCTGCAATATTATGATATGTATTGCCTCGTTGATTTACAAGTTAGTATACGGCATCTGACAATAGTTTTTCCTAAATATATAGATAATATTTTCCCGCACACATTTCGGGATTTTAGTTTGTTTTAGTATTCATCAGTTTTTCTTAGTGTGAAAAAGTTTTGGAGCCAATGACAAACGTAAAATAAAACAATTTTTAATTAGGCAGGATTACACGGGATTGGATTAGATGATAATTTTCCAAAAGTTTACGTACGAAAAGGGAGAATAAAGCTGAACTTGAATGGGACTTTGCTGTAATGCGAACTGTGAGTCCCTGTGACCAAGGCAGTGAAGATATGGGCTAGTCAATCAGGTCAATGATTTCCGGTGAGTAAGAAAAGACGATAAGAGAAAAACAAACAACTCATAAGAATAAGGCAGGCAGGCAGTTGAATAATTAAAGAACTAAGGGACAAACATTCGTGAGAATTGAACAAAAATCAAAACTACACGATACAAACAATGACACAAGACATTCATGAATAGAGTAATTTTCCTTCCCAGAACTCTTGGGTCGTTCACTTCTTGAGACTTGCGATATTGATCATAAAATAGTGCTGTTATGATTGTTAAATTTAATGAATAATATAGTCTAATCCATGAGAATAATGCCGTAGCTCGCAAAATAGTGGCAAAATTATAGTCACATAAACCATGTAGTGAACTGGCAGTATCGATTGATCATACAATTGATCATCTTTATGCAATATTAGTCTTTTGCGTAATTGTTTGAATTACTAGGATTTGACAATCATTACTGCTAGCTGGTTAGCACTAACAATATGGCATAATGTTGCATAAACCGAGTTATTTCATTTGGTAGATAACTTGAGGCATGAGGTGTTCAGTGACCTGTTTGAGTGTTGAAACAACTATAGAGGAGCAAAACACCCTGTCAAATATTTTGGAGATTCACTTGTATAAGACATGCCTTTGGATATGCCAAGAGAATGGCTTAGCTTGTACAAATGCTGAAACAAATGTCTTGCCATGATAGCAAATTGTCATTTTTTTTTTCTTTGTTAATTTTATTCTGTTGCTCTGATATGTAAAATTTTAACACATTTTATAGAGACAGAGAAAGTAATATTTGAAGCAATTTTAGAAGGTAATCTCGACTTACAGAGCTCGTCATGGCCTACTATATCAACTTCTGCAAAGGATCTCATCAGGAAAATGCTAACAAGGACCCTAAGAAATGAATAACTGCTGCTCAAGCCCTTGTTATGGAGATAGTTGGTGGTTAAAATTTGAATGAGTAAACATTTTAAACTAATCTCGTGATTTCATTTAGAGGGATTCATGTTGGGTTGGTTGTGGACTCAATAATTTTTCCTCAGTAAATTGGTCTCACGGTAGATTGTGATCATTAGTTCTGAACAGAATTTGAGGCATCAAATTTTTGCCGCCCCTGACTTCTATAGACATATGTAATGGTTAGGATGCATGTGCATGTCAGAATCAATGAGAATTAGTTTGGCCCCTTTATGAGACGTTTTATGCAGATAATGAGCGGATAGTTAATATCTTCATGTTATACATGAACCAGAACGTCCTTGGTTGAAGGAGGATGGAGAAACATCCTATAGACCCATTGATAGTGATGTTCTACCTGGGATGAAGCAATTCAGAGCAATGAATAAGATATAGAAGCTTGCCCTAAAGGTATGATTTAAGATATCTGAATGTACTAAGCTTAATGAAAGCCTCAATAAGTTAAAATCAAATCCTGGATTTTCAATTTAATAGTGGTTTAGTTTTTGAACCTATAAATGATCTTTTGTAGCTATCCACACTCTTGTATTTCTTTATTTATATTCCGTTCCCATTTTCTTTTTGGTGGCTGCTCTCCTGATCTGAAAACTGGATTGCTGAAGGTAATAGCCGAAAACCTGTCAACAGAAGAAATCAATGGCTTGATGGAGATGTTCAACAACTTTGACACTGATCGAAGTGGTACAATTACATTGGAAGAACTTAGAGATGGATTGTCCAGGCTGGGATCTAAGCTTACTGAAGCAGAAGTAAAGCAACTGATGGATGCTGTAAGAACTAATCAACCTTCTTATTTCCTTTATCAGTGTACTTTCTGGAAGAAAATGTTAATATTTATGAAAATTTGAAACTAATTTACTTCTTCAATTTTGAGCAATAAGCCTAGATGATGTTCCTTCATGCATTGAGAAAAATTTGTTGATTTGTTCAACTGCTTCAGGCTCATGTAGACAAGAGTGGGACCATTGATTACACTGAATTTATCACTGCTACTATGCGTCAACATAAACTTGAGAAAGAAGAAAACTTGTATAAAGCTTGTCAGTACTTTGACAAGGATGACAGTGGGTTAGTGTGCTGTTATTGTTCTTCAAGAAGTTATCAACTTGCTTTATTATGGCTTGATTCTTTTGCACTAACTCTCTTTGTGAAGAAATTCCAATCAATAGTAAGTTATTTGACTTGAATTGTTTACACTAGGTTTATCGCGATAGAGGACTTGCGACAAGCTATGACTCTATATTGAACGGGTGATGAGGCTACAATAGATGAAATCCTTGAAGACGTTGATACTGATAAAGTAACTATGCCCTCTTTGAACTCAAAACACGGATCTTCTATTTTACATGCTTCAATAATTTCTTCAACTTCCAGTGTCGGTAGTGGTTACTGATTTCATTTGTTTTGTAGGATGGGAGAATTAACAACGAAGAGTTTATGGCAATGATGAGAAAATGGACCGCAGATACTGATGGGACACAAAGATGAATACAAGTGCTAATGCTATGTACATATAATAAAGCCACAAAGGTGGCTTAGACTCATTATGTTACCTGCAAATTATGCTGTATCATGTTTATGTCCTTCATTTAATGTGAATAATCTTCTTGTGGCTATTGGGAATATAATTCTCAGTTGCCGCACACTTGTATTTTGTAGCTGATAAAAATTAGCATTTGTTGTGCCTTCATGAAAATGTGTAACGCACGCTAGAGACACCCAAGTCAAAAGGTGAATAGTTCAAAGTGAAATCTGACGCTGGCGAGAAAAATATAATGAAAAAAGAAAAATCGACAAAGAAGTCGGGAAAACTCGTTACGAAGCGTTCACAGGGTTTCATTTCCATTCAAGTCGTTCGTAAAAGATAATGCTCTCCCTTCAGTCTGCATTTTGTTGCTCTACTCCCAGAACGAAATCTCTTCAGTTCTCACCCTTAACCATCCCTTATGGTGTTGTGAAAATCCTCAGAGCTCGATGTTTCACCAGTGCAGACAAAAATGGAGAACCTGTCGCCAATTTCGCTGGCGTCCAATTGGAGGAAATCGTTGATACAAAAGCAGGGAAGCTAAGGCTCGATTCTTGGATCTCTTCTCGTATTGTTGGTATTAGTAGAGCTCGCGTGCAATCAAGTATTCGTTCCGGCCTCGTTAGAATTAATGGACAAGTTGTCCAGAAGGTAATTTTGTCTGCTCAAATATAATCATCGGAATCCATTTTCTCTGTTTTCTAAACTGCGAAGATGAACAAGAACTGGAAGTTTCTCACGCTCAACTGCATCTTCTTCATTATATTTGGGTTGCAAATAAGATAACAAATCTTTGCCTTATACTCTTCGTATTGAGACATGTTTACTTTGGTTTTGAATGATTTGGATTAAATAATTGTTGCCTGAGCAGGTGTCCCATAATGTGAAGGCTGGGGATAAGGTGAATTGCACAATTTCAGAGTTGCAGCCTTTAAGAGCTAAACCTGAAGATATTCCTTTGGATATTGCTTACGAGGATAAAAATATACTCGTTGTTAACAAGCCTGCCCACATGGTAAATATCAATTTTCTACTCAAAAGAAAATACATGAAAGAAAGGAATTGTAACTGAAGTAAAGCTTTGTTTGGAATTGAGGGGTTGCGCTTCGAAGCTACAACTGCTATGGGATGAAATCTCTGAATACCAAAATATTAGGGGAAAGATGAATGGTTTCCATTGAAAGTCGGAGTTTAATAACTTGAGTTCATTAAAAGTTGGGCTTTCAAATCACTGCAGAAGCATAGCAGTCTCTAAATAAATGTAAATCTATTGTTATTTCTTAATCTTTGAAAATCATCATTGATGCTTTTTGACATTGCAATGAATTCCTGTTTCTTTACAGGTTGTTCATCCAGCCCCAGGCAACGCCACTGGCACACTTGTAAATGGAATTCTTCACCATTGCAGTCTCCCAGATGTTGCATTTTCAAATCAGGAAGTTCTCTCAGATGCAGAGGATATTTCTGATGATGATGAGTTGGGCTCAAGTATGGATGGGGCATCTGTCCGCCCCGGAATTGTGCACAGATTGGACAAAGGAACCAGTGGGTTGCTGGTGGTTGCAAAGGTGACATGTTTGCAGTTTGATAACAACTCTAAGGAGCAACACTTAGGTCCATTTAACATTGTCCTTGTGCTCCTGATTGTCAAATTGGCAATTAGTTGGTGTTGGCATGAACTTCCTTAATATATTACATGTTAATGACAGGACGAATATTCTCACACTCATTTATCGAAACAATTTAAGTTACATACTATCAAGAGGGTCTACATCAGTCTTACTTCTGGAGTGCCCTCTCAATCCTCTGGCCGTGTTGAGGTTCCAGTTGGTCGTGATCCAAATAACCGGATTCGTATGACTGCTATACACGGGTTAAATAAACATGGACAGGCACGCAATGCTGCTAGTAGGTGATTTATGGTCCTCCACCTAATTCTGTTTGACATTCTTAACAAGTAGCATTCTTGACGATTGGTGGAATTTCACTTTTGCTAGTCTATTGGTCACTCTCAACAGTTGAGTCTATTTATATGTGTAGTTAGTAGAGTATTTAAACCACTGAGAATGCAGATGTTCCAACGACTTCAATCTGGTTGGATCATGGCAATGAAATTTTGCTTTCTTCCAATTATCTTTGCTTTCATGGTGCCATGGATTTCAGTCTTTAGGATTTAGATCACCTTTGACACTTATGACAGTGCAAGTTGAATGTTGAGACTGATAGAAGCAGTTCCAAATTAGTTAGAGAGGTTTCTATATTTTGTTGTATTAATCTACTCTGATAACATTCTGCTTGCCAAGTATCTTGCTCTACATTTCATCACGTGCATTTCTTAAATTATTTTTGCATATCTAATTTATTAAATTGGTAGTCATGAAGGAACTCAAATGATTCAGGAGAATCAACATGTATACTTCCCACTTTTACTTTGATTAAGGTATAAGACTTCTTTTCTGTTTCTTTGGCATCTGACACATTGTAATTACTCTCTGACACGACATGTGTACATAAGAAGAGTTTCTTTTCATCCAGCTCCGCATGAACTAATGAATTCCATGTGTTTCCCAAGTTATTAATCTATGATGCATGTTGAATGAAGTTCGTTCAACTTTTATCAGGTATAAAGTAATAGAAATTCTTGCTGGTGGTGGCTCGGCTCTGGTGGAATGGAGATTGGAAACCGGGCGCACTCATCAGGTACTGCATGCTGTACAAATTGTTTGGCCTGTATAAACCAATGATGACAAATCAGATCTATTACTTTGAATGAATTTTATACTTACATCTATTTTCATTCAACTTAATGTTCAAGAAGCATATAATTTTTCATCTTTCCATTTAAATCATGCTATTGTATTGTGTCATCAAATTGCTGTAAAAACCCAAATTGTAGAAGTTTACGCTCTCAATCTGGGAATTGTAATCTTTGTAGTAGATCCGTGCACATGCAAAATACATGGGAATTCCTCTATTAGGTGATGAAGTGTATGGAGGGACCAAGAACATGGCAATGTCTCTGCTTCGCCCTCGGACTTCACCTGGTTGTCATCGAAAACTTTTGAAGTTGGTTTCTGGATTAGAGAGGCCTTGCCTCCATGCTTTTGCTCTTGGGTAAAGAACAAATGTCAACCTCCAACATCTGCTTTTCAATTGTTTATACTATCAGATTATATGCAGACGTTTTGTTAACCCCCGCATATGTAGGTTCACGCATCCATACACAGGGGAAAGGATACATTTTTCATACCCCTCTCCTCCAGATTTTGCTGAAATTTTGAGCCAGCTTCGGCAATTCGGCACAGAGAAGGTATTTTCCACAATATTAGCATATTTTGTTCGGACGCTTTTCACATCATCATTTGCTTTACATATGCTCTCAACTTGGCAATAATGCGAATTCATATCAAATCAGTGTCTTAGTTTTTGGTTGTTGAAATTAGCTGAAATTAGCTCAGGTTCTCTTTGTTAATGATCATAGGAACAACAGAAATGATTCCCAAATCTTATTGTCAAGTATCTAATTTGCAGCCTTGAGAATGAATCTTTAAAGCACAAGGTGTAAAGACATGGCTGACAAGGCACAATATGGTGTAAAAGAGAACAATTTTGCTTGCCAAGAAGCTAGACATGGGTTTGGTCTACATAATCGACATTATTTCAATATTTGTCTTCAATGCAAAGCTTTTTCCGTTTTTTTCCTGGAAGTATAAAGCTCTAAAAGGCAAGTAGAAGGATCACGGGGAGGGATAGTAAGCTTTTCATGGGAAAAATTATGGAAATGTTAGAAGAAATGATTGATGAATTTGAAGCGTCAAATGCTTCACCGAATTTGTTCAGAGATTAGTTGCTTATATTTTATTGTAATCAGTATGATAATTATAATTTACCATTCAAGCACAGTTATATTGATCCACAAACTATCTAGTAGCAATGTGTTAACAATTCACGAAGTATATATTTTGTATTTCGGAATTTATTTTGTTACTTTACAAATGTCTGAAAACAATGGTTGCAACCAACCTTTCTATTTGTTAATAATTCTATGAGTACAAACTCACATTCTCCAAATCACATTCTATTTTTCAAATGATGGATGAACAAAGAAATCTCTACCTAACCGGCAGGTGGCCTCGATGTGAAAGGAAAGCTCAAGATGTAGACATCTTGAAAGTAGTCCTGCCAAGGAGAAATAGAAGGATTAAGAAATTTATATGTCAATGAAATTCAACAATTTTATGAACTCCATAAAGCCTCAAAAGCTATCTTATAGTAAACGCATGTTGACCAGATTCTGTTTTCTTAAATATTCAGATGGTCACAAATTGTAATTGATTTCACTAATCACTCGCTGAGCCTTTTTAGCAATACAAGATGATTATATTTCCTACAACAATTCCATTTTGAGAAAAGCACTTGCCAAAAGACATGCACTTCTTGCATTCAATGGGAATTTGTTTAGCCAGAGAAGTCATGGAAACGTAATTCAGTATTAAGAGAAAATGAATCATGGCTGACAATTTTAGTCGGTAAGTGTTAAAACAATACATCAAGCTCCACCCTAACACATTAAATTCATAAACTAGAATTTAGCTAGTTTTGGCACTGAGAATTACCTACATATGCGATATAGCTTAAACTTTGTACTCGTGAAGATGCATCCACTTTGTAGCTGACCATTTGTTCCCTCTAATCACAGGGCAGCCACCTATCCATCAATAAAGTAAACCCGTATTAAAGCACTGAAAGCCTAAAACCATTTGCTAGAAGTGAAAATAACTTCCAATATTGTCTTAATAATATTAGGCATGCAATAAACAAATAAGAGCCAAATCTATTCCTTCTGAAATGCAAGACAAACTGCTGAATCACTCTTAAATTACAGTTAAAGCTATGGGAAAATAAAAAAAAACCCGCAAAATTTCTAACCATGTAGACTTGAAGGATCTAGTGTGGCATCAGG
>JAWDEX010000003.1:1793205-1823896 GCA_035221805.1 Trichilia hirta | reverse complement strand
GGACACTCATATTTCTTTATCGCCCGTATCGCGAGGTCTTACGACTAGCGAAGTCTCTAAAATAGTATATTTGACGATGAAATCTGCCAGAACCTTCCCCTTGATGGCTTTTTGTGATTTGAAATCTATGTCGAATTCGCTTAGCTCAACATACTACTTCACCAATCTTTCAAAAAGTTTAGGTCGGTGTAAAATTTGCCTTAGAGGTTGGTCGGTGAGGATGATAACTTGGTGAGCCTAGAAATATGGACGTAACTTCCTCGAAGCGGTAACCAAGGCCAATGCCAGCTTTTCTGGATTGAGTACTTGATTTTTGCATCAGAAAAAGATTTACTCACATAATAAATTAGTTTTTGTACCTTATTCTTGTCCTTCTTGATCAGGGCGACACTAATTGCATGATCACTAACGGCCAGGTATAAGTAAAAAATGTCTCCAGGCCTCGGGCTCGTCGATACCAAAACTGAGGTAAGATACTGCTTTAATTCCTGAATGTTGCTCTCAGACTCTGGTGTCTATTGTGCCATTTTTCTTTTTTTGATGAACTGGAAAATCTCAAGGCATTTATCGGTCGCTTTGGAGATAAATCAATGGAGTGCTGCTACCTTTCCCGCCAAACTCTGCATTTCCTTTATCTTGGAAGGGGACTTCAGCTCTAGAATTTTCTTTATTTTTAAGGGTTTACCTTGATGCCACGCTCGCTAACGATAAATCTCAAAAGTTTTCTCGATCTGACCTCGAAAGCATATTTCTCTAAATTCAACCTCACGTGATATTTTCTTAGGAGGGTGAAGGTCTATTCCAGATGTCAAATATGGTCATGTCTTTCTTCAAACTTAGTTATTATATCATCCACATACACCTCTACAGATGAGCCAACGAGAGGTTTAAAAATCCGGTTAACTAAATGCTAAAAAGTGGCACCCGTATTTTTCAAACTGAATGGCATTACTCGATAGTAATAAAACCCTTGATCAGTGATGAATGAAGTCTTTTTCTTATTAGGAGGGTGCATGGCCACTTGATTGTACCTGAAAAAAGCATTCATAAAACTCAGGATCTGATGTCTTGCCGTGGCATCTACCAGCTGATCAATCTTGGGTAAAGGGAAGCTATCTTTTGGACACGCCTGATTCAAGTCGATAAAATCAACACACATTCTCCACTTTCTATTCACCTTTCTCATTATGACCACATTAGCTACCTAATCTGGACAACGAACTTCCCTAATGAACCCAATTTTTAAGAGTTTGTTGACCTCTTCGTCAATGACTTACCTCTTTTCATAATTAAATACCTTTCTTTTCTGCCTTATGGATTTATTCATAGGCCATATTGCCAACTTATGTGTGATGATCTGAGGATCTATCTCGGGCATATCATGGTGGCTCCATGCAAATACGTTTTTATTCCGTCACAGGCATTCTTTCATCATCCATTTCTCGTTAGAGCTAAGGTGTGTGCCGACTTGAACAATCTTTTACAGATAAGAATTATCGATGTTTATGTCCTTTAGCTTTTTTGCAAATTCAACGATGGGGTTATCCTTGGATGGGGCCCAGTTATCTTCCTGTTGACTCACTTTAGCCTATCCTGCTCCGTTGTCGTTGGTGTTTTTATTTTCCAGTTCTCGACTTCTTTTGAGAATGCATTAAACGGGCTTGAAAGAGGTCGCAAAATATAACCGGGCTTCCCTTTGACTTTCTTGTACTATGTCAACTTTATTTTTGACCCGAAACTTGAGCTTGAAATAGTGGATGCTTTTTATCGCTTTGGTGGCCCGTAGGAATTGTCGATCCAGAATGATAGAATAAAGCATCGATAAGTCTACCACCTGAAACTCGATCATGGTGGTTTTTCATTGTGACTTGTCTCCCATAGTCACGGGTAATGACACCTTATCCAGGGACGTGACATAGAATTCTTCAAAATCATATAACGTGGACTCCAAATCCCCTAGCCTTACATCATCTATTCTCAATGCATTGAGTACGTCTTTAAAAATGATGTCCGCCAAATTTTTCGTGTCAATGAGGATCCGATTGACTTCCTTTCCTTCTATATCCATTATGACTACCAAAGCATCATTGTGAAAATAATGCACGCCCACCTCGTCTGCATCGGTAAATATTATTAGTACAAATGCGATCCTTGGCTTTTTTACCTCTCGAACGTTCATGATGTGGAAATCATTACTGGGGTTTGACAGCGAGTATTTTAAGTAGTTCTTTCTAGAATGGTTCGAATTCTCTACCAGGGTGAGTCCGTCTGATATCACTATAGTTCTGTGTTTCTTAACTCGATGGAATTTTTCGCCCTCGGAGTTGGCCAGCAACTGATCTAGGTATTGATTTTTAGCCAAAAGATTAATTTATTCTCTTAAATAGAAATAATTGTCAGTGCTGTGCCCGTAACACTCATGATACTCACAAAATTGATTGCCTGAAATCTTAGCCCTATCAGACTTGACCGGGGTCGGCTCTGCTATATAGAGTCTATTGTCTTTTGCTTCCTGCAAAGCTTGCGAGAGGAGAACATTCAATTGAACGAATTTCCTTTCACTCGCCTGACTCGCTTGGATCTGTTCTCTATCAAGGTCTGGCTTCTTAATTATGTCCCTTTGTCAGGGCGATCGGATGTGTCTGTCGCCTCTGTCATTCTAGTTAGCACGTTCAAGTTTTCTCGAGTCTCTTTTCGAGAAAAGTTTCTTGTCATTTTGCTCGGTCTAGTCCACCCTCTCCTTTTATTTCCTCAGGAGTACCTGGTCCTTAATATCTATTTTGTCAAAGTGCTCCCTTCTGGCAGCCTCATATGTGTTGAAAATCGCTTATTAATGGCGTATCATCCTTTCTCCACTCGTAGTGCTCTCCTCAATTTTTTCAGCGTTAGTGGATGATGAAAAGCCCCTAAGTATATTACTTTTTCGTGATATCTTGAAATAAAACTTCGTAGGCTCTCAACGAAATCTTGTCGTAATAGGAGGAGGGCACTTGCACTTCGGACAGTTTTAACAGAGCCTCGAAATTTTTTCATAAATCTTTGATCTAATTGCCAAAAGCTCCTAGTAGTGCCTTTTGAAAGGCTTTTAAACCACACCCTGGGTTATCTTTTCAACGCCAATAGAAAATCAGAAGATTTGAAACTCATTCAGCCCTTGAATATGCATCATTTTTCTGAAAGTGTCTAGATACAGTATGGGGTCAGTCTTTCTAGAGTAAAGTGAGATTTGTGATATCTTAAATTTTTTGGGGATGGTCAGTTTTGATATATTCCTGATGAAGAGAGAATTAATGTATCTTTCTGTATTAGATTTTTTGCCTGTGCTCTTTAGCAGACTCGTCCTTATTTCTCTGATTTTCATTTTATCCAATATTTTTCTGACACAAGTTTTGATCACTTGCAGATCCGTAGGTTAGACACTGTAGTCTCGAGACTTGATCTTTTGAGTTGAGATCACAGGTCCACTGTGGTACGTCTTGGTTTGGTGAGGATTCTCGAGTCTATTTTAGGATTGCACGGAGTAGCAGACATCATCAGTTTATTATCATCATGCATTCTTACTTCGTTATGGGCATTTATCTTGCCCTTCTCTTTTTGAAGGTTGGTAAAGCAGGCGCTTTTTGCAGCAACTCCCCTAGTTGAGTTCTGGACTTTTAGGCTCCTCTCTCTTGAAAGATAATCGACTCTTACCTCTGAAGCTTCTGACACAATTTGGTGTTTTTCTTCGTGCTCTTATCGCCGAACTAACGCTCTCAACCTTGCCGCTTCTTTTTCTAGCAGTTGGTTTTGTATTCCAGTTTCATAATCTTTTGATTCTCAGTCTCCCTTACACTCCTCGATTTAGTTAGCCCTTCCTTCATCTGTCAGGACTCACATCCCTTGGTCCTAACGGTGGCTCGGCTGGCCGGACTATCAATGAATTGAGCTTGTATCTCGTTCTCATTTGACGACTCCATAATGATCCTCTTTTCGCCAGTGTGAGGAGGATCCTCAGTTTTTTTTTTCTGCACTTTCTTAGAAAGTTAACTGTGTATATTTCCTATCTTATCTGCACGAAATATCTTTTAAGCTTCCGGTTCAAGCTTTTAGTTTGTTTTTCACAAACGGCGTCAACTGTTGATGCCAAAAATTTTCAGGAACAAAAGATTCAGCACATCACATAGATTTACTGTCACAATCGACGTAGAATCTCCTCGAGGACTACTTGAAATCATAGAAAAATAAGTTAGGAGTGAAGTCGGATCCCCGACGAGTAAACTCCGACGCTCAAGTCAGAAAATGGTACAGGATCAAATGAAAAGAGGGAAAATATGAGTGTTTGAGTGTTTTACCGATCCAAGAGACTGGGCTCGAAAAATATTCGTGAGTGCAATTTCTTTCTCAACTGTTAAAAGATGATCTCCCCTAGAAATTTTCTTCTCCAGAAAAAAGAAAAAAGGTCCTCCTTTATGTATTGCTTTCACCATTTATAGGGCCTTTGCACGTGTGAGCATCGGAGAACGGGAGTTTGATTAAATAGAAGTAGGTATAGTGGTTAAATCAATCTTTTCACTACTCATATTAAGTCTAGAGTAATCATGAGTGCCTGCAATTTACAAGACATAGCACATCTTAGCGTGGTGGGATGTTTGAAGAGTTTCTTGAGCAATGTATTGTTGGTCCTATTCAATACTCTCGTTTTTGAAATGGAGCAATTAGGTCACCTCGGTATTTAAGGTGGGTATTGAGATACCAAGGCAATTAGAACTGGGTCAGCCCTCTTGTTTTATAATGACTAGGGTCAAAAAATTTCAGTTAAATATATCTGAAATCGGTTAACAGTGCTATAATAATGGTGAGGGAATGACTCTCGACCAAGTGAGATTGGTATCTGAAATGGTTTGAATTCCTTGCTCACTTATAGTTGTTCTTAATTTAGGTCTCTTAAATAATTTCTCGTTTACTGAAAAAAAAAAGAAATTCTCGTTTGATTTTCTATTCTTCAACCGTCTGTATGCAAATTATGCTATTGAACAACAAGCACTTTTCTTCTGAATTGGATCCGGTCTTTCTTTGATATTTTCTATCTGTGTGTGAAGGTGGGAAGTTGAAGTTTACTTACATTTTGGATCTCAAATGTTATAGTTTTTACCTGTCAACCTTCAGCTTTGTATGGAATTCTTAGACAAGGTGAACCAAGTAGTTTAAGGTTTCGTGTAAGATTGAATTGTTTCTGTTGAGTTGTAAAAGTAAAATGCAATTTTTATATTAGGATTTTTATCTTACAGTAATTATGACTTAAAAAAAATATTACAACGCAATTTTAATATAATTATAACACCCATAACATCTTTCAGGTCACTTAATTTTGCAGAAACATTGCTGCTTATCTTGCCAGGCTACCTCACTTACCAAAGGAAAATACTGGAGACGGGTGACTTCTCTTGGCAATTGCAACGCTAATATTGTCCGCAAGTCTCATATTTACTAAGAAGATGACTCTATTTATATATCCATCGAGGAGTCTATATCCCGTTAAGGGATGTTGACTGATGCCTAGTTTTACTTTGGAAATGGGATTTGCAGATTAAACTTAAAATTCCAAAACAGGAGAGGAAGACTATAATGAAAAATTTGTCTCGGAACTTTCTATTTTCCGTTGTGGGTAAACACAGGAAGCACCTGCAAAATCAAAATTACATGCAAAATCACTTTATGTTTCTGAACAGAATTTCATGCACATGGTTACTCCTATCTTGACAATTCTAATTTCAAATTAGCCGTTAGCTAGGAGCCTGAAAACTTGTTTGTCCTGCGGATTGCGGCCCATGACAATATAACAAGGCTTTTAAACTTGGGCCTAGTTCTCAACCCGACAAAGTTTTATTACACCGGAATCCGTGAATTGATTACACCACGTCAGATATTTACCCCATAAAATGTGTCCGTTGAAAGATCGATGTGTTTTTGCAGCCTTTTTGGGAATTTCAAACACTGGCCCATTAAATCAAACAAAACGGTAATTTAACCAATGAAGCTTGCTCTGAGCCAAACGTCTGTTGGTTCTCTCTCTATTTCCTTCAAAGCAAAGCGTATGTAACCAAAAAGGGAAGAATAGATACTCAGCACCATCCATTAGGCTAAAGCAAAGTACCAACAATAGAAACTAGGAATAAAAAATTTTGAACTCTCTGAACATGTTCTTTTCTACTCTCTCAAAACTCAACACCATCCATTAAGTTGATAATAAGCTAAAACCAAGCCAACCTGCCCAAAAATTCCTGAAATTCATTCTGTTTCTCGATCATTATTTCTTTCAATGGGACACTGCTTTTCAAGATCTCGTTCTCATGATATCCCAATTTCCTCTTCTTCTGATGAATCACCACCTCATCGTTATCAACCACTGCCCAAAAGAACCCAACAAGCAACTCCTTCGCAACCACCTTTTCCAGGACCAAATTTTTCTACAGTGAAAACTCCTCCAAGTCTACAGACTCATACTATTCTTGGCAAACCTTACGTTGATATTACCTCGATTTATGATCTTGATGAAGAATTAGGGAGGGGTCAGTTTGGCATTACATATCTTTGTACTGAGAAAGCAACTGGGTTCAAATATGCGTGCAAGTCCATTTCAAGGCGGAAACTTGTGAATCAAAAAGATATCGATGATGTTCGCAGGGAGATTTTGATACTACAGCATTTAACTGGACAACCCAATATTGTAGAATTTAAGGGTGCATATGAAGATAAGCTGAGTCTGCACTTGGTGATGGAATTGTGTTCTGGTGGTGAGCTTTTTGATCGGATTATTGCCAAAGGAAGTTACTCAGAACGTGAAGCAGCCAAAATTTGTCGGCAAATTGTGAATGTTGTCCACGTTTGCCATTTTATGGGCGTGATGCATAGAGATTTGAAACCTGAGAATTTCTTATTGGCGAGCAAAGACGAAAATTCTCCAATGAAGGCAACGGATTTTGGTCTCTCTGTCTTCATAGAACAAGGTTAGTATATTTTATTTCTGCAATATTATGATAAGTTTTGCCTTGTTGAGTTACAAATTACGATGCAGCATCTGACAATAATTTTTCCAAATCATTTAGATAACATTTTCCCGCACACATTGGATTTTAGTTTGTTTTAGTTTGTATCAGGGTTTTCCAGTGCAAAAAAACTTTGGAATCAATGATAAACCAAAACTAAAAATGATTTTTAATGAGGTAGGATTATACGGGATTCGATTAGATGATAATATTTCACAAGTTTACGTATGAAAAGAAGAGGAAAGCTGAACTTGAAAGGGACTCCACTGTATATGCAACTTTGAGTCCATATGGCCAAGTCAATGGAGACAAGGACTGGTCAACGAAGTCAATGATGTTCTGTTTGTAAAAAAAAAAAAAAAAGAAAAAGACGAAAACAAACAATCCATTATGGATTCATCGCATCATAAGAATAAGGCAGGCACTTGTTGAATTATTAAACAACAAAGAGACAAACATTAGGGAGAATTGAAGGAAAATCAAAACCAAAATACACGATACAAATAATGACACAAGACATTCATGAATAGAGTAATTTTTCTTCCCCCAGTCCTTGGGCCGTTCACTTCTTCAGATATTGATCATAAAAAAGCGCTGTTATTAATGTCAGAATTTAATAAATAATATAGCCTAATCTACGAGAATAATGCCAGAGCTTGCGAAATAGTGGCAAAATTATATCATCACATAACCAATATGTAAAAATTCAGCTGCCAATTCTAACAGGAGCTATGCTGCTCTTGTAGTCGATGTCAATGCTGCAACTTGCTACAATCTGAGTCTACGCAGTTTGGATATTTGTTCCAATCCTGTGCACATGGAAAGTATATGTTTTCCTTTGCTAAAGGAAAAGCCAAAATCAAAGTAGTTTGGATTAATTAACAAGATCTCATGCATATAATCATCCATTTTGTTGATGAACCTTCAATAACCTTTTTGTTTCCTAAAACGAGTGATGTGAAAAAGAATAGAGTTTCTTTTTTTGTAGAAAATTAATTTTCTTTCCCTTCCGATGCTTGACTTTACCATGTCGAATATACCAAGTAATAATCGTCCACATGTGCTCTCTTATTGAATACAATCCTTCATTTTCCAGGGAAAGTGTATAAGGACATTGTTGGAAGTGCATACTATGTTGCCCCAGAGGTGTTGCACCGGAACTATGGGAAGGAGATAGATGTCTGGAGTGCTGGAGTAATTTTATACATTCTTTTAAGTGGAGTGCCTCCATTTTGGGCCGGTATGTGAAGTTTTTGTTTCTGTTTCAGTTGATTGGACACCAGTGTATTTAAAGTGGAAACTGAGAATTACTGTGCTGGTGGATCTTGTTGACAAATATATGGTACATCTCGTGAACTAGCAGTATTAATTGATCAAGCAACTGATCATCTTTATGCGAAATTGGTCTTGTGTGTAATTGTTTGAATTAGTATAATTCCACAATTGTAATTTCTAGCCGGCTGGCATTCACAATATGACATAATGTTGCATAAACTGAGTTATGTCATCTTGCTGGATAACTTGAGGCATGAGGTGTTTAGTGACCTGTTGAGTGTTGAAACAACTATAGAGGAGTAAAACACCCTGTCAAATATTTGGAGATTCACTTTGATAAGACATGCTTTTGGAATGTGCTTAGCTTATGCTGAAACAAATATCTTGCCATGATAATAAACTGTCTTTTTTTTTTTTTTTTTGTCTTTTCTTTTTTAATTTTATTATATTGGTCTGATATGTAAGTTGTTAATTTTTGTTATAGAAACCGAGAAAGGAATATTTGAAGCAATTTTAGAAGGTATCCTGGACTTACAGAGCTCGCCATGGCCTACCATATCAATTTCTGCAAAGGATCTCATCAGGAGAATGCTAACAAAGGACCCTAAGAAACGAATAACCGCTGCTCAAGCCCTTGGTATGTAGATAGTTGGTGGTTAAAATTTGAATGTGAAACATTTTAAAGTACTCTCGTGGTTTCATTTAGAGGGATGCATATTGGTTACGTTATGGCCTCAATAATTTTTCTTCAGTTGATTGGTCTCATAGTTGATCTGATCATCAGCTTTGGACAGAATTTGAGGCATCAAATTTTTGTCACCCCTGAATTCTATGGACTTATATATAATTTTTAGTATGCATTCGCATGTCAGAATCAACAAAAATTAGTTTGACTCCCTTATAAGACACGTTTTATGCAGATAATGAATAGATAATTAATGTCTTCATGTAATACATGTGAACCAGAACATCCATGGTTGATGGAGGATGGGGAAACATCTGATTTACCCATTGATAGTGCAGTTCTAAGTAGGATGAAGCAATTCAGAGCAATGAACAAGATGAAGAAGCTTGCCTTAAAGGTATGATTTAAGATACCTGAACGTAATAAGCATAATGGAAGCCTCAATTAGTTAAAATCAGATCCTGGATTCTCAATTTTGAAAGTGGCTGAGTTTTTGAACCTATAAATGATTGATTGTAGCTATTAACACTAGCATTTCTTTGTCTATTCTCTATCCCTTTTTCCTTTTGGTGGCTGCTCTCCTGATCTGAAAACTGGATTGCTTAAGGTAATAGCCGAAAACCTGTCAACTGAAGAAATCAATGGCTTGAAGGAGATGTTCAACAACATTGACACTGATCGAAGTGGTACAATTACATATGAAGAACTCAGAGATGGATTGTCCATGCTGGGATCTAAGCTTACTGAAGCAGAAATAAAGCAGCTGATGGATGCTGTAAGAACTAATCAACCATTTTATTTCCTTTATCAGTGTACTTTCTGGAAGAAAATGTTCCTTAATAGTTATGAATATTTGAAACTAATTTACTTCTTCAATTTTAAGCAATAGGCCTAGACAATGCTTCTTCATGCATTGAGAAAAATTTGTTGGCTCTTTTGACTTCTTCAGGCTGATGTAGACAAGAGTGGGACCATTGATTACACTGAATTTATCACTGCTACTATGCATAGGCATAAACTTGAGAAGGAAGAAAACTTGTATAAAGCTTTTCGGTATTTTGACAAAGATGACAGCGGGTTAGTGCGAGATATTATCAACTTGCTTTATTATTGCTTGATTCCTATGCGTTAACTCTCTTTGTGAAGATATGTCCAATCAATAGTAAAATTTGAACATTGATTATAAACGTTATTTGGCTTGAATTGTTTTTACTAGGTTTATCACAAGAGAGGAGTTGCGACAAGCTATGACTCAATATGGAATGGGTGACGAGACTACAATAGATGAAATCCTTGAAGATGTTGATACTGATAAAGTAACTATCTCGTCTTTGAATTCAAAAACATTGATATTTTCTTTTATAAGCTTCAATAATTTCTTTAACTTGCACTGTCGGTGCTGGTGGATGATTTCATTTTGTTTTGTAGGATGGGAGAATTAACTACGAGGAGTTCGCGACAATGATGAGAAAAGGGACAGTAGATGCTGATGGGACACACAGATGAGCACATGTGCTAAGGCTATGTACATATAATAAAGCCAGATGGTGGCTGAGTCTCATATCTTGCCTGCAAATTAAGCTGTATCATGTTTATGTCTTTCCTTTAATGTGAATACTCTTGAGGCTATTGTGAAATATACTTGAGATTATCAAAAGTTCATAATTTATTTTTAATTTGTCACACTTGTATAGTTTGGAGCCTATAAATGTTAGCATTTGGTATGTCTTCATGAGAATGTGTTATTCACGATAGACACTCCCAAGTTGAAAAGGTAAATCGTTGAAAGTGAAAACCTGATGTTGTCAAAAATATATACTGAAACATGAAAAATCAACAAAGAAATCCGTGCAAACTCATTACATAGCGTTCAAAAGGTTTCACTTTCCATTCAAATCTTTCATAAAGGATAATGCTCTTCCTTCAGTCGGCATCTTCTTGTTCTGCTCCCGGCACGAAAGCTTTTCAATTCTCACCCTTAACAATCCCTTACACTGTTCTGAAAATCCTCGGAGCTCGATATGTTGCCAGTGTAGACAAAATTGGAGAATCTGTCTCCAATTTCGCTGGCGTCCAGTTGGAGGAAACCGTCGATACCAAAGAAGGGAAGCTCAGGCTCGATTCTTGGATCTCTTCTCATATTGTTGGTATTAGTTGAGCTCGCGGTCAATCAAGTATTCGTTCCGGCCTCGTTAGCGTTAATGGACAAGTTGTCAATCAGGTAATTTTGCCTGCTCAAACATAATCAGTGGAATCCATTTTCGCTGTTTTCTAGACTGCAGAAGATGAAAAAGAACTGGAAGTTTCTCAAGCTCAAATGCGTCTTCTTCGTTCTATTTGGTTTGCAAATAAGAAAACAAAATCTTTGCCTTACTCTTCGTGTTGAGACCTGTTTGCTGTGGTTTTGAATATTTTGAGTTAAATAATTGGTACCTGAGCAGGTTTCCTATAACGTGAAGGCTGGGGATAAGGTGAATTGCACCTTTTCAGAGTTGCAACCTTTAAGAGCTGAACCTGGAGATTTTCCTTTGGATTTTGGTTACGAGGATAAAAGTGTACTCATTGTTAACAAGCCTGCCCACATGGTATGTATCAATTTTCCACTCAAAAGAAAATACATGAAAAGAGGGGAACTGTAACTGAACTTAGGCTTTGTTTGGAATTGAAGGGTTGTGGCTTTGAAGTTACTCTGCTATAGGATGAAATCTATGGATACCAAAATAATAGGGGAAAAATAAATGGTTCCCACTAAAAATTGGAGTTTACTGGACACTTTAACTACTGTGCTTTCAAATCACTGCAGAAGCATAGCTGTTTAAAAGTATGCCTAAATCTATTGTTACTTCTTCATCTTTGAAAATTATCATTCATGCATTTTGTCATTGGAATGAAATCCCGTTTCTTACCAGGCTGTTCATCCAGCACCAGGCAATGCTACTGGAATACTTGTTAATGGAATTATTCACCATTGCAGTCTCCTGAATGTTGCATTTTCAAATCAGGAAGTTCTTTCAGATGCATAGGATATTTCTGATAATGAAGAGCTCGGCTCAAGTATATACGTGGCGTCTGTTCGCCTGTCATTGTGCACAGATTGGACAAAGGCACCATTGGATTGCTGGTGGTTGCAAAGGTGACATTTTTGCGGTTTGATAAAAACTCTAAGGAGCACAACTTAGTATTCTATTTAACACTGCCCCTCGTGTTCTGGATTGGCAAATTGGCAATTAGGCTGACATACACTTTCTCTGTATATTACATGTTAATGGCAAGATGAACATTCTCATGTTCATTTATTGGAACAATTTAAGTTACAGACTATCCAGAGAGGCCACATCAGTCTTACTTCTGGAGTGCCGTCTCAATGTTCTGGCCGTGCTGAGGTTCCAATTGGTCGCGATCCAAATAACCAGATTCGTATGACTGCTATTCATGGGTCAAATGAATATGGACAGGCACGCCATGCTGCTAGTAGGTGATTTATGGTCCTCCCCCTAATTCTGTTTGACATTCTTAATAAGTGGCATTCTTAATGATTACTTGAATTCACTTTTTCTAGTCTATTGGTTACTGTCAACAACAGTCGAGTATATTTATTTGCGTAGTTAGTGAAGTATATGAACCACGCAGAATGCAGTGAGGCAGAGGTGTTCCAATGACTTCAGTCTGGCTGGATCACGGCAATGAGGAGTTCAAATGATTCAGAACTGACACGTAGGGCTTCCCACTTTTACTTTGATTATAGTAGAAGACTTGTTTTCTGATTCTTTGGTGCCTGACCCATTGTAATTACTCTGACACGACATGTGTGCATATAATTCTTCTCATCCACCTCCTGGCGAATTAATGAATCCCTAGTGTTTCCCAAGTTATAAATCTATGTTGCATGTTGAATAAAATTCGAGAACCTTTATCAGGTATAAAGTAATAGAAATTCTTGCTGGGGGTGGCTCTTCTCTGGTGTAATGGAGATTGGAAACCGGGCGCACTCATCAGGTACTGCATGCTGTACAAATTGTTTAGCCTGCATTAACCAACGATGATAAATCAGATCGTTTGCTTTAATTGAATTTTATACTCGTTTCTATATTCATTCAATTTTTAAAAGTCATTAAATTTTCTTGTTTTCATTTAAAATCATGCTATTGTATTGTGTCATAAAATTGCTGTAAAAACCGGGGTTGTAGAAGTTTGCATTCTAAATCTGGGCATTGCAATCTTTGTAGTAGATCCGTGCGCATGCAAATCACGTGGGAATTCCTCTATTAGGTGATGAAGTGTATGGAGGGACCAAGAACATGGCGATGTCTCTGCTTCAGGTGTATGGAGGGACCAAGAACATGGCGATGTCTCTGCTTCAGCCCCGCATTTCACCTAGCTGTCATCGAGAACTTTTGAAATTAGTTTCGGGATTAGAGAGGCCCTGCCTTCATGCTTTTGCTCTTGGGTAAAGAACAAATGTCAACCTCCAACATCTACTCTTCAATTGTTCATACCATCAGATCATACGCATAAGTTTAGTTAAGCCCCGTCTGTTGTAGGCTCACGCATCCATACACAGGATAAAAGATGCACTTCTCGTGACCTCCGCTCCAGATTTTTCTGAAATTTTGAGCCCGCTTCAGACCCGCTTCAGAAATTTGGAATAGGGAAGGTATTTTCCATCATATTAGCCTCTTATATTCGGATGCTTTTCACATCATTATTTGCTTTACATATGCTCTCAAATTCATCTCAAATCGTGTCTTAGATTTTGGTTGTCGAAATCAGGTAAAATTAGCAAGGTTGTCTTTGCTAATGATAGCGGGAACAACAGAAGGTTACCAAATCTTATTGTCAAGTATCTGATTTGCAGCTTTGGGAATGATTGAATCTTTGAAGCACAAGGCGTAAAGACATGGCTGACAACGTACTGTGGGATGTAAAGCTATAATGCTGCTGGCTAAGAAATTAGACATGGGTTTGGTCTACATAATTGACATCATTTCAATATTTGTCTTCAATTAAAGCTGTTTCCACGTTTTCCTGGAAATATAAAGCTCTAAAAGCTAACAAGAAGGATTTCGTGGAGTGATGGTAAAGCTTTCCACGGAAAAAAAATTATGGAAATGTCAGCAAAAATGATTGATGAACTCAAAGACTCAAATGCTTCCCCAAATCTGTTATGAGATTATTTTTTAAGAAGATCAGTTATATTTTATTGTAACCAGTATTCTAATTAAAATTTCCCTCCAATCATAGTTATATTGATCCGCAAACTATCTAATAGCATTGTGTTAACCGTACAGGAAGTATATATCTTGTGTTTTGGAGTTGATTTGGTTACTTTACAAACGTCCGAAAACATTGGTTGCAATCAACCTTTCTATTTGTTAATAATTCTACAAGAACGAAATCACATCCTCCGAACCACATTCTATTTTTCAAGTGATGGATGAACAAAGAAATCTCTATCTAAAATGGCAGGTAGCCCACGGTTGTGAAAGCAAAGATTCAAGATGTAATCATCTTCATGTAGTCCTGCCAGGAAGAAATAGGACGGGTATTTGTCAATGAAAATCAACAGTCGTATGAACTCCAAAAAGCCTCTAAAGCTATCTTTTTGCAATCGCATGTCAATAAGATTCTGTATTCTTAAATATTCAGATGGCCACAAATTGTCATTGCTTTCTAATCATTTGCTGGACGTTTTTAGCAATACAAGATGATGATATTTCCTACAGCAATTCGAGAGAGCATGCATTTCTTGAATACATTGGGAATTTATTTAGCCAGAGACGTCATGGAAATGTAATTCAGCATCAAAAGAAAATTAATCATGAGCTGACAATTTTAATGGATAAGCGTTAAAACAATATATTGAGCTCCACCCTAACACACTAAATTCATAAGCCAGAAACTTAAAACATGATCTACAAATTTAGCTAGTTTTGGCACCGAGAATTACCTCCATGCCAGATATAGCTTAGATTTTGTACTCGTGAAGATGCATCCACTTTGTAGCTGACCATTTGTTTCCTCTAATCACAGGGCAGCCGCCTATCCATAAAATAAATTAAACACCATGTTAAAGCAGTGAAAGTCTAAAACCATCTTCTAGAAATGAAAAATAACTTCCAATATTGTCTTAATAATATCAGGCATGCAATAAACATATACGAGCCAAATTTATTCCTTCTGAAATGCAACACGAACTGCTGAGTCACTCTTGAATTACCGTTAAAGCTATGGGAAAATAGAAAAAAAAAAATGCACAATTTCTAACCATGCAAACTTGAAGGATCTAGTGTGGCATCAGGTCTCATGCTCCAAAATAGCAATGCATCACCCATTTTTGGTTTTACAGAGAGACCTTTTTTGCCACATTCAGACAACTCATTCCACCATCGCACAGAGCTAAAATTTGCTTTGGCAGCAGGAAACACTGTCTCACCCCCTTCTTCAACATCAGACCTGAAATAACAGTGGAAAACAGAAAACATCAACTTTCTGTGAAAGATGTATCCAAACATAAGTATTTGTGGATGTTGGAATATTCTGAGATATTAAGAGGCAATTGACTCTTACAAATACATAAGAAGAGTAGCCACCCGTTGGCCTCCATTCTTAGTGTTGAACTCATCAAGGAAGTAATCATAATGAGCATCATATTTCTGTCCAGCTTCATAATGAAGAACTTGAATTCCTTCTCCGTGGTCTGTAAATAGTAAAGTTAGCTTGAATAGAGACCAATGTCTTGAATTGAAAACCAACAAATGACAGGAAATCAGAGATTACATCTTTATGGTTCATCACTGATAAAATAATCATAGACAGGTGGACGACAGCAATGAATAATGAGAGAAACAAGTTGTATTTTTTAACTTCAAGGCAACAAAATGCACATAAATAAGGGGGAAAACCAAGTGCGCACTTTAGCTGAACATGGTATTGTGTTAGAAATATAAGGAGCAATGTATTATTGCATTTACATGAGCATCCAGATTTTATATACCCAACCCCCAATAAATACAAAGGTTTTCTTGATTTGAGTAGTGATGAGGCATTATACAAACCAACTGGTTGAAGGAAAGCCAAAATTATTAAAAAAAAAAAAAATTCAAGCTGGGGAATTCTACATGAACAGAGTGAGAGGCAAAATGTTTAAAATAACTCATACTGGCTGGTCTTGAAAGTCACATTCGTAACGAAGTAAACAAGATAGTATACTTTAGAGAGATCGAGCATAAAAAACAGCAACATTTTTCCTTTTGAAAGATATTTGCCTTCAATATCGCGAAAGTAAACTAGCCAGGACATCTTATTAAGAAATATTATGTCTATGTTTTAATTCCTATTAAAAAACTTCTAGATGAAAATTTTATTTTGCAACTGAAAAATCTAAATTTGGCTGGAACTTTTAAGCTATCACATCCTCACCTACAGGAGTAAAGGTAAAATCTGCTATCCTTTTCTCAATTCCTCCAATAATTTTATCTTGTTCTCTTCTCAAAAACATACCCGAGCTTGTGCGCACCCTATGAACAAGAGACATCAAATTTCTTAATACAATGTAAAAAATCATGGTTCAAATTGTCAAATAAAATGAAGATGGCAGCCAGGAAATGCAAACCTGCTATCTTTACTCCGACCAGTTTTGCTATCAACAACTGTTGACTTTACCATATAAGGTATAGCAAGATTCATCAGGTATTCACATTCTGCCTTGGACTGTACAAATCAAGATTTTCCAGTCAATTTTAATATGAAAATAAAGTTTGTCTATTCCTCACATAAGTATGTGCCAAGAGAAAATGAATAAACAATGGGTTTGCTGAGATTAAACTGGTTAGGCACACATATGACTGACCAATAATCTTAAGGAGCACAACGTATAACAGAAATGACAGTATATATTGCCTAGGTTTCTGGTTTAATTAAATAAACATAAGAGCAACAATTTTATCATGTAGAAGCGTCTAGCCTAAAAATAGAAAAAATAACTAACCAGAAAATTATGATAAATGGAAGCTCTGGGCTCCCAAGAAACAATTTCAGTCCATTGCTCCCGTCTCTCCTCTGTCATTCTGCCGCACAAAAACACTTGTGTGAACTGCCTAAACAAACAAATAAGCAAAATTCCCACTTCCAATTCATCCTCTTCCATTAGTAATTTCAAAAACAAATTACAACAATTTTCCATAACTTTCCCGTAACAATTAAGCCTTATTTCGTAATCCACGTAACAATATTTTATTTACCTAAATTAATAAATATAAATTTTCAAAAAAGAAGACGAAAGAGTTCGATACATACTTCTCAATTCCATGGCGCCTGTAGGAGCCAAGATCATTTGGTGGATAATCATCGTCACCGATGGGAAGAGAGAAAATTCCCATGGCCAGAAGCATCAATAAAACAATTGGTAGCATGAACAGCATTGATAAAACAAATGTTAATGTGGACCATTTCTTAGCGTGTAAACGGGAGTACTTCAATTTCGCCATTATTCAACACAACGCAAAACCCTAAAACCGATACCTAATTTTAAAATTCTGTAACTCTGCTTCAAAGAATCAGCTTTTTTTTTTTCTTTTTTTTTTTTTATTCTGTAAGTGTCGAGATGTGAAGCTGTTATTTCTCCGCTCAATCGGCATTTTATAAGTTCATAATTTTGCAAATCGCAACGGGTTCAGGGAGAAAACTTGAATGACCAAATTACCCCAAATGTCGGTGCAAATTAGAGGATCGTTTGCGGTCGAATGGTGGGGTAATTCTGTCATTCAACACCTTTCGTGGTTTACCATTTCCAGCGATTTTCGGCTGGGGGCATCACAAGGTTTACACTACAGTAGAGCTTAGAATGGGAAGTCTCCGCTGGCCAATACGTATTCTAAAAAATTAGATGATAAAGTAAATAATTTAATTTTCAAATCTATAATTTAAATTACAATTGTCTTATTTAAATAATCACAGCTCACGGACATAAACGTCTGTATACTAACATGGATTCTCTACTATTTTTAATACAACTACAAATTTTTGTTAATAATATTATAAGAGAACACGATAAAGTGACCAAAGAAACTGAAACTATGGTAAAGAAATTCAGATTGGGTATTTATTTGACAACTTCAACCTCGTGCCAAGTAAGATATTAAGTATCCCTGCGTAGATAAGACCATGGACTCAGGTTCCCAAAAAAAAACAGTGGACGGCCCAGGTGTAGCCTATTTTGAATCCACTTCTTTGGATAACTAGTTTGTTGAGAAGCAAACCTTAACATCAATACAAGTTTAAGGTCATTTAATGAAAGGGACGCTAGAGCTGGTCCAGTAAAATAGAATGCGCGCCATCTAATGGGTTCAATCTTTTCATTCACAGCCCGTTGGTGCGAAATTTGTAAATTCACATCGCAATTTCAAAATCGTGCTAGCAATCCAGATGCGCACGATGATAAAATGCAATTTCTTCTAGCTAAGCGTCAATAGAATGAATTGAAAATTCCTCGCCGAGTTCTCTCCGTGAAATTCCGGTCGAATTTCGTTAAATTTCCAGCAGTAACAAACAATTATTGTTGAATTTTTATGAAATCCAACCGGAATGTTGAGAATATCCAATTGCATTTTCCGGTGCGTAAAAAATGGCGAATGCGTACAGATTTTTCTTCGCCGATGATTTCCCGGCGACTACGGCGGTTAAATGGTAAGAGAATTCTCGAACTTGGATTCTTACATATTGCCTCGCGTTTGTTTTGGATTCATGTAATTCAAGGATAAAGGGGGTTCTCGTAGTTTTACTTTAAATTAGATATTTGTACCAGCTAACAGTACTCGGGGTTAATTTTCAATAACTCCGTCAAATCACTCGTCCACACTGCTCACTTTCTCCGCCAGATCGTACGGTCAGCTTCTTTTTCTAAACTATTGACTTTTAATCACTCACAGAACACACTACTTACGATTCCCGTTCCCGTCCTGTACAACGTTTAATATTATCGGACGAGATATCGGAGAATGGCGGCACGGGCGATATGGCGGGCTAAAAAAGAAGGCTTGAGAGAAATATGTGGTGTACTCGTACAACACATTTCGCCCGTTTCCGATACTATAGCCAATTTCTCGATTTCAACAACTATCTCGCTTTTATCTTCGCTCACGCCGAGTAATTTCTTGATCATATGAATTCTGCGTAACTAAGTGATGTAATTTTCCTATTTTTTCTTAAAGTGTGATAGGATTAAGTGATGATTTCGGAGATATCGGTTGAATATGGTTATTTCTCTTTGTATGTTGATAATTTTTATTAAAACATTTTGCGGAATATTTGCTTAAGCCAAATTTTAACATAGACCATACGGGAATAATTTGTTAGATACATGCATATAGACATACATTTTGTTCATTTCTTTATGGTGACTTTACAGCAAATTTACCTACTTCCCGTTTGCTTACTGAGTTACTGTAACCTCGAAGCTAGAGGAGTTTTTAATTCCAAACCTGGCTGAAAATAGTTTTGCTTCTTGTTGTTGTAAGCTTTCTCTTATACCAGTCTGATTGCCTCAACGGTTGAACCGTTAAACTCATCAATTTCCATTTTTAGCATCCCGTTTAATGCACATGTTGTCGGTTTTCCTCTGCAACATTTTTTCTTGCACCTTTTTTTTTTTAAATCCTAAAACAAAAGCAAAAAATGATTTCCTGCCATCAGATTATATTGCAAACTCTTATAGCATGGAATTCGAATCCAGAATCGGAATTGAGTGGAAATGAAGATGATGATCTTCAATTCCAATTTTGCTGTCCAATTCCATGCTGCCAAACACCATCTTATGTCTCTTTTAAATGTTGGTCCTAATAGCTCAAATTTTGTTCATGTTGGTTGACTTGTTTGCTGAACAGGGTAAATCATTTGAAATTTGACAGGCAGCTGGTCTAATTTTAAAAAATAATCTGAAAAATTCTTAAAAATCCATAGATCCTGAATATCAGCTATATGTAAATTCAGAGTTGTTGCCTTGTCTAGGAGCAGCAGATAAACACATCAGGACTACAGTTGGAACAATTGATAGTGTTGTTGTTCAACAAGGAAAAATTTTTGGCTGGCCAGAGTTGTCGCAAACCCTCATGCATTGCCTAGACAGTGATGACTTTAACCACATAGAGGGTGCCATGGATACTTTATCAAAGTTATGGTTGATAATGAATAATGGTGGCTGCATTCATGAAGCATGGTTTTTTGCAACTTTACTTCCTATTGAGAAATACTTATATGTTATTGCTTTCCTTATGTATTGGACTCCATTTGGCATGTTGATACTCTTTGGACAATAGATTTCTGAAGATATTCCTCAAGATCTTGATTCAGAAGTGCCTGGATTGGTTGAACGCTCCATCAGTGTATTAATTCAATTGCAAAAAGCAATCACCTGCTGTTAATTTTGTTGAAACTTGGCTCGTTGCATGTGTTTTTGTTGATCGATATTCATGATTGCTCTCCATGTCTCTACTGCCTCACATATTTTTCCCCTTAAAATCAGCTTTTACAGTCACTTCATGCCTCTTTAAGGAAGCTCTCTCTCAGATCAATAAATCAGTTCATTATGCTGATGCCCAGTGCAAGGATCAAGGACACTTACCATTTTATCAAATTTTAGCTTCTTGGTGGCAGAAATTTCTTACTGTGTTAATTTATACATAGGCATTAAATCTATCCGCGGTTCAGTTTATCCAAGGTTTGTTTGTCCTTGCTCACAATCCTATTGCTGAGGTTCGGAAATTGGTGAGTAGTTTCTTAATGTTCCATGATATCATGAGCAGTTTCTTTATCGATTTTTTTTTTTTTTTTTTTTTTTCACACTCTCCAAACCCCACCTCAGCCCATGCACAAAGAAAAATTATAGACATTCCCCCTTTAAGGTTGGTGTGATGGGGAATTGATCCCTTCAAGGTTGGTAAGGATCTCCTTTATGTCAAATAAATATGATGCTATTTCAACAATCACAAATATATCTAGAGACCTGTTGATAATGTGGACAGCAGTCAATAATGTATTTCGTATCTAGTAGTTGATCAGGAAACCAAAAACAGAAGTGCCAAAATTTCTCAGTTTTGCATTATAACATTCTTTGCATACTTTTTTGCCATCGTACTTTTTAGACAACAGTGTAGATAGTGGAATTGATGGTCTATCTTATACAGTTGATGTTTTGACAAAATTTGCACTTTCAATCTTTTTATCAATCTTGCACTTTCTAAGCTTTCAAATTCATTTCAGAATTTGGTTGTTTGAATATGTGTTGCTAAGTTATTTTTGTGAACAGGCTTGCTTGGCTTTTTGTACAGCTTAGTGAAGCTTATCCTTCGTTCTTGGAGGTGTGCGTTGTTATTCTGCTCTTACTGATACATTACTAAATATTACCTGTACCTGCTGCTAAGTTTATTTATTTTCAATAATAGGAAAGTAGTTTAGAGCCATATTTATCTGCTCATCAGTTCAGTTATACCCAATATGTTCTGTCTCTCATCTATGTCATAAAACAATTTTGTTTTACCCACTGATGCAATTTTTTGTGTTATACTGCAGCATCGTTTGAGGAATATAATTGAATTCATGTTGCGAGCAAACAAGGACAGTGATCATGAGGTTGCTCTTGAAGCTTGTGAATTTTGGTATCCTCATAACATCACATTCAGTTACAAAAATTATTTGGCAAAAGGGTTTGGTAGTTTGAACGAAATAATGCAGTCTATCAATAATGGATTTCTGTTTCTACGGGTTCATTTAGCTGACCATAGAAATCTGTAATGTGCTCAGTGCTGGTATATTTATTAAAAACGAGTTTGCAAAAGAGTTACTGTGATGCTTCTGACATTCTCAATTGAATGCTATGTGTTTTGATCAGGTCAGCATACTGTGAAGCTCACTTAAACCCTAAACTCTTGAAAGAGTTCTTGCCACATCTGATTCCAGGACAGCTCTTGCTCTTCAACCATTCTTTTCTTGATCAATTGTATTTTCTTCCTGCATTCAAAATCCCATTTTCATGCTGTATGGTCATCCTTTGTAGATTTTGTTGTCGAATATGGTATATGCTGCTGCTGCTGAGACTCTTACTGGTGCAGAGGTGAATTTTCTTGACTATTTTTTTCTTCTATGAAGCATTGTTTGGTGATAGATGTTACTGTTTCATGAGTCTTCATCTTATTCTTATCCTTGCAGGACGATGAGTCCATCCCAGACAGAGGTCAGGTATGTTGGGGCCTCTGTTACTCTTCTTTAATCTTTTAATTAGTTTCTTTATTGTTCCCATCATTTCTGAAGTTAACATTGCAGCCCAGTATGTTAGTTTAATATCTTTCATGTGTTGGAATCTCGTTTGGTCAGGATCTAAAACTTCATTTCCATTTGTCATGGTTTCATGGTTGAGAAGATGTAAGGGATGATGTAAGTCATTGGCCAATCCCGTATAAATTTAATGTGCAAGCATTTGACTTTAATGTCAAAGATTACATAATCCTTTTTATACAGATTTTGAAAACTTTTAAACTTTGTAGAGATATGAGGATACAAGGACTGTTCTCTGCAGGATGATGACAGTTTTAATATTTGGAACTTGAGAAAATACAGCACAGCTGGTCTTGATTTCTTTCAAATGTTTATGGAGATGAGATTCTTCCAGCACTAATGCCTCTAGTTCAGGTATGACCTGGGCAACCAACTCTGGCTTGTTTGCAATTAATCTTCATACTTTGTACATTAAAAACATTTTTGATGAATAAATCTTGCAAACTGTGATGTGTGACCACTGGCGTGGCCTCCATGTGTCAGTCATCCAGTGCATGGCAGCGATAGTCTAGATTTACCAATTTGGATTGTTTCATTTGCTTCATGTAATCTGTCAATCACAGGCAATGTTGATTTTCTTGGATTTTAATATGATTCTATATTTATGTCTCCACCAGGCTAAGCTGGCCACCTCTGATGATGGAACCCAAAAGGATAGGGAAGCTGCAGTGTTGGTGCTTGGTGCCATAGCTGAAGGTTGTGTTAGAGGTCTTTAGACTCATCTGCCAGGGGTAATTTATACTCTATATAATAGCTAATTCATTCAGCTGTTAGAAAAACATAATACTGATCGATTTAAGTATGGTCTCTGTATATCAAGTAGCTGCTAGATTTATATGTGATGGAATCAGATCATTTCTGTTTTGATTTCCTTCTTCCAATATATTCTGCTTCTTTATCGCAAGCATCACTAGGCTTCTGAAGTTCGTGTAATTTTTCTAATTTCACATACAATTATATACAATTTAAAGTTTGTATTTGTGTTTGTTAAACTCCATGCAGCCACCTGCTTCTTGATGCGTACACGTTATTCCAACTATTTTTATGACATCTGGTAGAAGAAGTTGTAGATATTTACTCAATGGAAAATATATAATTGGATGTTGGACGTGGAAGAATGTCTGGTTGCTGTTATGTGTTGCTTTGCCTGAAATCACTTAGCTCAGTGTATGTGTTGCCATATGCTTTTCTCTATGTTTTGCTAGTCTGGGAAGAGATAATGTTAAATCATTAAGCCGTAATTTAATGTGTTTATGTGCAGATTGTGGAGTTTCTCACCCCACTTTTAGATGATAAATTTTCCTTTGCTTAGAAGCATAGCTTGTTGGACACTTTCTTGTTTCAGCAGATTTATTGTTCAGGTATGAAGGGTTACTTCTGTCTGCACGTGACTTAAATGATTACATTTTTTGCACCATGTTTTACTTTTGAAATTGAAACTTTTCCTCATGTTTAGTTTGGCGTACAAAAATGAAGAAATCCTGAAATAGCATTATGTTCCTAGTTTACTTTCTCAGTATAGCTTTAAGTTAATTGTCCCATTGCTCGCATACTCTACACTAATTTATGCAAACTTCACAAATTTGCTGTCTTTGTATGCCATCAATTGATGTAAATATTTAAAATTTTTGGGAAATTTGACTTTTGCCTTTCAGGTACTAGCCATCTGAAGGGTTATGAACAGTTCAACAAAGTTCTTATTGGGCCTTTTAAGTAGAATTTTGGACACTAATAAGTGTGTTCAAGAAGCTGCGTGCTCGGCTTTTGCAACCCTTGAAGAGGTTCTTTTCGATAACTAGAATTTTTTTTTTTCAGAAGCAATAACCAGTGTTCAGTGATAGAATTTATCTTGATACATGGAATCAAATGTTGAAATTGATAGTACATAAATATGACAGGATGCTGCTGACTTGGAAATTATCCCCCAGCACCTTTTGTCTGCTTTTGGAAGATATCAGGTTTACCATTTATACAGATAGATTTCTTAGTTGGTGCAGCTATTTGATTGGAAGATATTAGCTTTAGACCATTCAATTCCCGTGTTCATATCCTTGGCTTATATTATTATTGCTCTTTTTAGAGAAGAAACCTGCAAATTGTTTATGATGCCATTGGTACTTTAGCAAATTCTGTTGGAGAGGAACTAAATCAGGCATAGGATTCATGGCAGACATAGGTTGCCAATTCCTTTGCTTTTCTTCTCTGTTTTCGAATGCCCCCAAAGAGATTAAAAGACTAGTCCTTGGCTCCTTGTAGGCTCCATTAATTGCAAAGTGGCAACAGCTTTCCAATGCAGATAAAGACATTTTTCCACTGCTAGAGTGCTTTAAGTCTATAGCATGGGTGTGTTGCCATCCAAAAATCAATCTGGCTGTGAGCCACACAAGTTTGGAGATACAAAATTAGGTATATTAAAATGAAAAGAGTCAACATAATTCCAGTTGGTTAAGAAATCAAGAAAATGGTTATTTAAAGGTATGTTTGGTACTGATGTGCTTCTACTTGACTTTGAATGCACAACAATTAAAGTATTTGGTAGTCACAAACTTCTAATGGGGACCACTCACTTTTACACTCATATTTGCATTTAGGAATTCAATGTTATAGCAGTTGTGGCTTTGAAGCCACAGGACCTTAATCCCAAACATACCTAAGTGTCTTACAACTGTTGTCAAATGGTTTAATGAAATTTTGAAGTGCGATCTATTGTAACCTTTAATAGTAATTCTCTGATGTTTTTACCTTTTTCAGGCACTAAGAACTGGAATTTCCCAATTTGCTGAACCGGTGTTCCAGAGATGCAAAAATATTATCCAGTCTCAACAACTGGCTAAGGTTCAGAAGTCTTTCCCATTTTAAGTTTCTGTGTATGTGTATATGAGAACCATTGCCTGTGGTGATTTCTATGTTTTTCATATTAGAGCATCTGGTTTTTACATGAAAAATTGGTCTTTTGTTTGCTTCAATTATAAAGTCTCCATTTAAAATATATTCAACACTTTTGAGTATCAGAGCTTATGTATCTTCCAGAATATAAATTTAAAAGAATATTTGAAGACATTAGCAAGTGGAATTGATTGCAAATATGTAGTATGATCCACTATCAGGTTTTCCTTATTGTGTCAGTAAATGATGGAATTTCCCTTTTAAATGCAATAGCTTTGTGGATGTATATGTATGATATTTTTTATGTCTTGTAGGCTGAATGAGCTGGGCTTGGGCTCATTCTTGTTTTGTCTGTGACAAGTATTATGGTTTTTGGTGTTCTCATTACCTGTTGACACCTTAATATAAGTGCTATACTTCAATGTTTGTTGCTCAGTTAAAATTGTTGATCTTTGATCTTTAAAATACAACCAATAGGAAGCTTCACTTCCAGCTTCTCCTGACTGAAGATTGATGCTTAAATTCATATCGATACTGTGTCAACTGGAGTACTATGTGATAAAGCATTCATTGTCTGCTCTTTGGACTTACTGTCAGGGCTAGTAGAAGGTCTTGGTGGCAGGATTGAGAGTTTGGTATTTACTTGTTTAAATGTATTTTTGTAACTAGTTATAAAATTATTTGCAGTAGTTTTAGGTTAAGCATGTGGTTTCGGAAGTTTCAATGAAATTCTAGTACTTTTCATAAGAACTCTGCACTCTTAAATTTCAGACACGCACATGCACGTGCATGGGTCTCTTATCTCTTAAATGCATTGACATGATACAAATGTTTGTGTGATAATTCCAACTGTTGAACAATTCAAAGTTTTGCAAACAGAAGTTAGTTGATGGTAATTTGTTACAAAAATGTGCTTAACGATTGTCCTTTCTTCCTGTATTCAATGTTTCCTTTTATGCTTCTAAAAATTTGGACATATTTTAGAAATAAAATTAATGGTAATTCGTTCTTCGTTGATTAATTGCACATTTGGTATCTTGTATCTTGATGCTTGTTGAGGTGAATTGTAGTGCTGTAGTTTACTTTCTCGTTTTAAATTTGGTGTTTTCATTTGCATATTTTTAAAACGTGCTTGTTGATGCTTCTTGTTGTGCACATTGGGTATCAATGGTCATGTTTCATTTGCTAGTTTCTTGCTCTTTAATTATTTTATTTTATTAAATCTAGTGATAGGATATTCAAGATTAAAAAGTGATATGTAACTTTTGCATATACAACTAAAATTTTCACCGAGCAAATTGAGGGACCTACTTTTGCAAAGTTGCATGGACAATGCTCCAGATGTCCGACAAAGTGCTTTTGCACTTCTGGGAGACCTCGCACAAGTGGGTTCAAATTGCACATGATCGGAAACATTTTCTGATGTACATATTTTTATTTCCATTATTAATCATGAAATACAACCATGCATGGCTTCTATGATAAGGTTTGCCGGGGGTGTTTGCATCCAAAACTATCCAAATTCCTTAGTGTTGCAGCCAAACAACTGTTTTCAGTATTTGAGCATATTTATAATTCTTGAAATAGTTTGATGTTGTTCCACCTTTCACATGACGTATGGATATCTGCTGGGTACTCCTGAACTGAAGGCATCCGTTTCAGTGGCAAGTAATGCATGTTGGGCAATTGGTGAATTAGCTCTTAAGGTTGATTCGTCTCTTAGTTACTGTGTCTTGTGTCTTGGGATATTGATATAGGGCAGTATGTAGCAAATCAAAATGTACTGAATGCCATAGTTTGAGGATGAACTCCTTTAGTTTGCATTTTTTTACTGTTTGTTTCAATGGGTTAAAGGTTTTAATTAAGCAGTTCCCTGGCACCCATCTGGCAAATGAGACTACAGGCAAAAATATTTGTTCGGGGGCTCAAACAATTGCATAGTTATCTACTCAATTACCTAACCCTATCTTTTTTCTTTTCTAAATGGAGGGGAAAAAGTAGTGCATTTCTGATCTCTTTTGACATATCTGATATGTTAATGACAACTGTTTACGAACAAAGTTTCATGAGCAAATTACTGAACTGTATGTTACAGGATGGATTATCTTTTAACGTGTCATTATCTGATAATTATATAAAGTAGTAACTTAGGTTGACTAAATTCAACTTGGAATCAAATATCGTAGAAGCCGAATTTTAACAATTTGTATGGATTGTGACCGTGTTTCTATATTGAAATTGGCAGGTTCATCAAGAAGTTTCTCCGATTGTTATGACTCTTATCTTATGCTTTGTCCCAATACTTCATCATGCTGAGGTATTTTCTTCTCATGCTGGAATAGTTTGTAGCTTTCTTTCATTTTCTGCTTTATTTTACATGCACATTGTTTAACAGGATGTCAATAGATCACTTGTGGAAAACAGTGCCATTACTCTTGGAAGGGTTGCTTTGGTGTGTCCAGAGATTGTGTCACCGCATCTGGAGCATTTTATGCGACCATGGTGTACTGCTTTATCCAGATGAGACAAGTTTCCTTGATGTCAATAATATCTGGTAGCACATTTTGAAATTAATTCTGTTCTAACTTGAATCTGAAATTGGAAATTACGACATGAGACATTTGCTGGATTTTTATTTCTCAATACCACAACTCTTTTTTCGGACAGGAAAATTAATATTACTCATTGATTATTTCTAATTTCTCTTGGTAGTCTCTGTGCAAGGTAGTGATTAACTTTATGACTATAATTAGTAAAATAGATTGTAACATCCCATATTCTGATAAAGATGCAACTCATTAATGACTAAATTGGGGACCAGAATAAACAAATACTTGGCAGGGTAAGGAACTACTCATGATTGTGAGCGCTTTTTTTCTTGATTCTGTCAGTAGTATTTCTGTTTTGATCTTAAATTTGTACCTGTTGAGCACAGATTTATTCTTTGTCCTCTGGCCACCATAATAATATTTTAATATACTCCTATAATAAAATAAAATTTTTGGCAAGATACATGATGATATTGCGAAGGAAGATGCCTTCTGTGGTTTATGCGCAATTGTATGCTAACTCTATCTCAATTTCTCTTAGTGGGTCGTATTTCTTATGTATTATATTTAATGATTGCTAGTTACAGTAATGGGCAAATCTTTGCGGGTCAGAACCAATTTATCTGGGCCTGCTAATTTGCTTGTTTTACATGTGCAAGGCTATCACAAGTCGGCATGTAAGATTGTGATAACAAACTTTGAAGAATTGGACTACCCTCTATCTTCGTTGATGCATACTTCTCTTCCAGGTAATTTGAAGCGAGGCTTTACAAATGAGGCCTGCCAGGAGTTGCATGGGTATAAACAGGTCTCTCTCTCTCTCTCTCTCTCCCTGTGTCTGCTTTTGCACTCAAGATAAACTGCGCTGTTTTGAGGTTTCCTGATTACATGATGGAAGTTATATTTCTAATTTCTAAACCATACAAAATTGTGGAAACAATATTTTATTGTTTAGCATGTAGGTTTACTCTTTCAACACAAAAGTTGATATCTCAATCTTTTGTTTAGTTTAGAAAGATGGCAATAATTTGTGATAGTACAAAAGGTGGTTCATATCTTGCCTAATTTTAAGGAGATATGCTTAATTGATTTTTGATCATGGCTTCTGCATATCGAGGAACATACCAGTAATTATCTCATACACATTTATGAACAGATGCTTGGAGATCGAGCATGGCAGCAGTGCCTGTCTGCATTAGAGCCACAAGTGAAGGAAAAGTTATCAAAATACCAGATATAGTATATTACAAACCGGAACTTGATTGCATAGAGGTGATTCTCTCCAGGTTATGTGGGTTCATCAAATCTGTGTTCTGGCTTTTGTGGATCCAAAATTAAGATTTGGTTGGGAAAATTTTGAGCAAAAAACAAGACAGTGCATGGTATCTTGAAGTGAAACCTACAATCATTTTTGTTTTTCCAAAATCCCTTAAAACATACATACCTTGAGATATGGTGGCTGCTAAGTTGAAACTGGGAGCAGGATACTAGTCAGGAAGGTTCAGTTTTACGGGACATGAACTAGTTTATACATAGTGATGGGATAGATTTTTGGCCCAAGTCACCGTCCATGTTTATATTGTTCAGATGTTGGTATAGTTATAGAATAGAAGTGTGAGAACCAAAAGATTGATTGAGTATTAGTTTTTCATGTAATTTTAAAACTTCCGGGAGGATGGAAATCAAAGGAAGGAGAATTTCTGGGTCTGGGTGTTTTAATTGTTGTTTAGGTTGGTGCCCCCTTTTTCAGTGTGAGATAAGGAATAGTAGACATAATAAGTTAAACCCGTTGAGTTTCTCATTGTTTGAAAATTGTATACTGCATTTGAGTTTCTATCTCGATTGTATTTATATATACTACGAGCTGTGAAAGTATGATCCCTCTTCTGACATTTGAGCAGGAAAATTGTAAGTTGAATTTATGATGCTAGCTGGCGGGCCAAGGAAGGCTTTGTTTGTTACTGAATCATCGTGACTTTGAAGTCATAATTTACATTTTGATGGAATGGAAGCATTAGGTGTTAAATACTAATGAAATTATGCTGAATTCTCGAAAAATAAATCCACGGGCTGTTTGTTTGTTGTGAAGGTTGTATGTTTACAAATTGTTTGATTTGTTAATTTATATCTAAAATTTTATTGAAAGTATCTTAATTTAATTAATTTGAAATTTTTAATTTATATTTAAATACAAAAAATCTTTGAATATGTTTAATAATTTAATTTTAATAATAATTTTATTACACTAACCTATTTCTTTGAATATAAATTTTAAATTTTTATTTTTATTTTTATCTTGCAAAAGTCAGTTTAATTGAATGTTATTTGCAGTATCATAAAAATTGTCTAGCAAAAGAAAATCAAAAGTTTAATTTTTAAAAATTAATGAAAAAAACTTATTTTTATAACGTTCAAGTGAAAGTAAAGGAGAAAAACAAAACTCCCCCTCCAGTTTACTTAAACTGAAATGATAAGTACTTCTCGTCAAAAGTTTTAAAATAAAAGTTTTTTTTATTATTTTTTAAAATAATAAATATCTCCTTTACTAAAAAATAAAATAAAGAATTTTATTATACAAATTTTTTATTTTTATTATATAAATGCTTAATTTTTATCTTATAAATTCTCATTTAAAATAATGAATATTTTAAATTTAATTTTAAATTTTAATAATTTAATTTATAATATTTTATATTAAAAAATATAAATTAAACTTTTAAAATAAAATTTAAAATACGTTTATTTGATATTCATAAAAAATTATGAATTTACTTTTATTTTGTAAAATTAAAATTATAAAATTATGAATTTTAAAGTATAAATTATTTTAAATTTTTAATAATATAAAAAATATTTTAAAATTAATTTTATTTTACTTTTTAATATAAAATAAAATAAAATATTTATAAATTTAAATTATAAAATAAAAACAAAATTTATAATTA